>JASDQU010373039.1:65083-79284 GCA_032191745.1 Picea mariana
TGCTTCGCTCCTTTTTTCTTTGCTATCTTTAGTGAAGCATTGTTCAGGGTGGCTATGATGAAGTCAAAATCATCAGAGGTGAGGACAGTCTGTATATTGGTCATGGAGGCTTTCGATTTCTTCCGGGAAGAAGGTTTCGGGGGGGGGGGAGCTTCCTCTTCTTCAAAGGGTCAACCTCGTCTCTGGGTGGTGTTACTTCACCTGGTCTTTGTTTAAATTCTACTTCTTCATCACCCCCTCGGTCAGGTGACATGGAAGCAGTCTTCACTGAGGTGCTGCTTAAGTTTTGGACCTCCTTAGTCTTCTTCTGTCTACTGGTTCTGGGTGTATTATGTTCTTTGTGAGTGTCCCGTGGGCTGTCAATATCAGATATCTCTGTGGGGTTGGTGGGGATAAGGAGGTCAACGAACCATTCCTTGGTGATTTCCTCAAGGTCTTCTTCTGTAAGTTTGTAATATGACTGGCGTTGCTCTTGATGTTCATTTTCTTGCGTTGTAATGTATATAAAGTGTCAATCTGCGCTGAACTTCATTAGTGGTCAGAACCTTTGTAGGGTGTTCGGAGTCATGCGAGGCTTGTCTTCGATGGATCGCTTTAGCTAGAGGTAGTATGTATGAAACACAACGTTCAACTGCCACTGTTTATTCATATCAGTTGAATACCACAGGGTGGCGAACTTCGCAGCAAGCAGTTTGAACAACTCTATGTCAGAGAAGGTCGCTCCTTCTGACATCTCCCAGGAAACAAATGCAATGAGGACCAGGAGCCAGTTGAAATGAAATACATAACCCTGATCTTGTGCTTCTTGACAATCTAGTTCCAAATGGTTAACTAGGTAATTCGACCTGTTCATCTATAGGCCTTCCGTGCACTTCCCTGCGAGGTCAACAACAAAGCCGGTGACCTGCGTAGGTCGGTTCTTCATTACTAACTTTCCAGCTATTAGTTGACATGAAAGCTGCACTACGCCACTCTGGATGGAAGCTACCTTGTAGCCTCTTGTTCCCTTCTCAACGTTGCCATATGCATCCTTGATCTTCTGTGCAAGTGCGCGATCTTTGGCTTTTCCTGGATAAAAGTCCCGCAGGTCGGGTCCTTACATACTTAGTCCCAAGATCATGTGGATCAACGTTGGATCAACTATAATGTGGTGGTTTAATCATAAGTAGCCACCATGGTAACACGAAAGTAGCATCTTGACACAGGCGTTGACTTCCTGGTGTCTTCCAAAGTGTGGGATCTTCATGACATTCAATAGGGTGGACTGCCTGAGGTTCATCGTCCATGACTGAGGGATGATCTTCGAGTTCTTCCCTTTAGTTCTGGTTATGTACTTGTATGGGGCGAGCATACCATAGATACTTCGATATCCGAGGTTGAAGTTGTTGAACTTCAACACTGTGATCTTGTCTTGCTCTGTTCGAACTACGCGTATCCCTTTCGGGAGGTATGCAGTGACCATAGTGTACTCGAAGTCTCTTGGCACACTATCATGATTCATTGTGCCAGCCAGAGGTGGGATGTAATCAGGCAATATGGATGGAATCAACTTCGTGTTTGCTAGGTCATCTTTATGCTTGGTTCTCTTCTCTACTGATGATCAGGATGGACCCAATCCTTGAGTAATTGATGGAGAGGCTTGCAGTCCTCTTGTCGATGATGCTTGTACACCTGTAGACATTGACATGACTCTTTTAGTCATGAGATCGATCAGAACTTCTTCGACAACTCTCTCTGCAATGCTGAACTCATCTGACATACATGCTCAGCGTTGGAAATCTTCAGGTTCGAGGAGTAACTTAGACATTGCAATAGGATAGAAGGCAATAGCGCAATGATCGCTGTATAAAATCAACAAGTCTGCGGGCTCAAATTCACGATTAGAAAAAGTGTTCTTGGTGCATGGCGCGACGAGATAAATAGATTGGCAATGGATTTCTTGCAACGGTCGAGAAGCCTTCATTAACTCTATTATGTCCATTATGGCACGGTCCAATGGTCTGGTCGCGAACCATAAATGCCTTTCTACCCATTCGGGGGGTCGGTCAAATGGTTATATTGGTCCCAACGGCTATATTGCTTCACCATGGCAAAGTGCCATGTGACGCTGCTCTGTTATGATGGCGAAGCTCCAATTTTGCAGATTTTCCTTCTGCGAAGTTCCCTCTGGAACCTTCTGTAACTTGTCAATCTTAGCTCTCTTCTTACTTAGTTTTCTAGCTTTCTTTCCAGTGAGCTTCGTCTCAGTATGCCTTTTTCCATTCTGATTCTTATCTTCTTTTGGCATAGTTACTTTGCGCTATTGATATTATTTCCTAAGAGTCGAGGGTGATACTTCTTCTTTATCTGGAATAGGTACTTCAATATTCCGTGGGTCTTCTAGTGTTCTTGTAACTTCGATATCTGAGTTTCTGGTGTTAAATAGCTTTGATTTTTTCTTTTGTTCTTCAATTAAGTGTGCGATCCTTCTAGTCATGAAATATTTTAACTCTTGCTTCTTCTTCTCTAAAACTTCTTTTTCTTCTTTCCTTCTGGTCTGATCTCTTTCAATCCAAGGTTTTCCTAGTAACATGGTAAATGGGGTGTTGTTTTCAATAAATTTAATAATCTCAAAATCTTCCTCTGTCGAAGTTCCATTGGCGTTCATAGATATCTGGGTGAGATTTCCACATAGGTTTATCAACTTTCCTCTAAATAGACCTATTCCTCCCAATGAAGGAGTCATAGCAGGTTTCCCTAAAAGTTCCCAAGTTCTTTCTGTCATGACATTCACCCTTGTTTCCTCATCTAGAACACAGTCAATTTCGAAGTCTCCTATTCTTGCTTCAAGGAATTCTTTTTCTTTGAATATTTCTGATAAACTGACATGTCGACGGTCATTCAGGGTTTCTTTTATTTGTAGCAATACTTTCTCTGATTCTTTCTGGGGTTCTGCCATTTCTGGATTTGCCTTAGGGTTTTCTTGTCTCATGTTCATTCCTTCAAGCTTAGCAATCATTCTAGGGCAATCCAATACTTCATGGTCCACTGCTGACAAAGGCGAGGAAACCACCAACAAGGCTAATGGCATCCAAGACACTGCATGAATCCCAAAGTCTGAACAGATGTCTTGCCATCGAACACAAGGGAAACCACCCAGTCAACGACCAATGATGAAATGTCGACTGCTGGGTTCAAGGTTACCTACCAATGATGAAAGTAGGGCCATGGTGCATGATAGGACCATAGTATCATGTGACTCTGAGACAAATTGAGGGTATGGCCGACATGCAAAGTCAAGAGTTCTGAGGATTGGTCGACACAGGTTGATAGAATTCCTTTGAACAAGAGCATGAGACATATGGTAGACTCCGACATCATAGAATCAATGATGAAAACATGAGATGTAGGAGGCATAAATAATGTTCTCCATAGGGACTGGAAGAGTAACCAATCGATAGAGAAGACTTTGTAACGAGCTCATCTTGCTAGGGCCATGCTAAACCCAAAATTATGGTGACAAATGGAATCAATAACTTTGTGCTCTGTTCAAAGGCAACATGACTGCTGCCAATAAAAGATAATACGCCCTTCCCACCCATATTTTTTTGTTTTTTCATAACAAATGAATGCTATGATAAAAAGGAGGAAACGAGTGTCGCAAGTAAGAAAAACTAGTTCCAGCAGTGGAACATACCTATGCTCAATGCAAGAAAATGCATGCAGGAGATGGACACTCGGGGTGATGTTCCCTTCTGGGTATAGGGTGTCAAATTGTGAAGGATATAAACAAGGCTCTGCTTGGTTGAGGATGCAAAAATGCTGTGGCAAACGGTTTATAACGCAAAGTGAGAACAGGCTAAGGGCTCAATACTGCAAGCAAGGGCATGCGATGCAATCACAACTTGACGCCAAAAAATGTCCTTTTTTATGTCTTTTAGTATACTTGGTGTGAAAAAGGGATAAAATTGTGCCAAATAGTCGTCCTTTCTAATCCGATTTACGAGTGTGAAAGAGACAAGTTCACTCGACAATGTTTTCGCTTTTTGAAAACGAGTTGGAAAAGAGCTTAAATTAAACTTGGTTTGGGAGTCCTCAGGGTATAATGCAGCATGTTTATGAGTGAGAAATGAGGCTCAACATAAAGTCATGTATCAACTATAAGGGATTCCCAGTCCTAAGGAAAAAATCTCGGCATGGGCACCAAATGAAAAAGAGAATCTAACTAGGGCACCCATGTTTGGTAAGTCTCTACCACTTGTTAACGACACTACTTATAGCATATGGGAGGTTCTGTGTCGCAACAAATGGGTTCGTATCTAGGGCATAAAAAGTGACAGCCAAAGGATAATGCAAAAGTGGACAATGGAGTGGATACCTATCCTATATGCTAGGTCATGAAAATACCTTCCTGTGGTGATGAATGACCAACATGATGTTGAAATCCGCAAGAAATCTGGGTCAAAACTACAAAAACCAGCGCAATCCACCCTTGTATTAGTCCATTAGTTGAAAACATGGCATGAAACTATAGAAAGTGGGTAAAAATAGCTTATAAATAGTAACAACATAAAAAATTACTATACCATTTTGATTTTTACCCAAATAGTGCAAATTGGACCAAAATACCTCCAAGATTCAAATGATGATTGCGGGAGCATCAAGAAAGGAAATCACGAACCGTCTGGATCAGGTAAATCTACTTCTCCTCCTCTTCAATTTCAGTGGATTAAATTTTTGAATTAGGTTCCAAATTTTTAGTTATTAAGGGTGAAAAATATGGATTTCGGTGTATGTGGGCTGTCTTTGATTAGGTCGCATATACGACGAGGTATATGCTCTTGTGTAAACTACGAGATACATATATCAGGACCTATACATGACTGTAAGTGGAATAGGCCGCGTACAGGCATGCAAACAATGAATTGAAAGGGTTCTAACTCAAATTTTGATTTGTCCTTGGCATGATGGTTCTTGAATGGAGAGAAAGAAAGCATGAGGAGGTCGATGCTGCTGTGGATTTAGATCATGGGGCTCAAATGGATTTAAAGAGATGTGGCTTGTATAAGTTTTGGGCTCTCAAAGGAATGAGGGCCCAAGTGAGATTGCTAGAGATGCTAGTGGGTTACTGTGATCCTGATAGTGAAAGATTTATCCTCTATGGACAACCATTTAGGATCAAAGTAGAGGATATCTACTTCTTGACCGGTATATCACGCCGAGGAGAGGTTGTAAACCTCAAATCATGCAGAGCAAGGAGTGGGATGAAAATCGAGGAGTACATCGATGCCCACTGTGTAGCAGGGACTCCAAAGATGGGAAGTCAACTCCCTATTCGGGCAATAAATAACCTCAGCCTGAAGATCATCGTGCTTGTATTGACTAGGATCACAGGTTCGACCTCGCTGCACCAGGCATTGAGCCTGCTCATGTTCTATGCAGTACAGTGTATGAGACACACYGTATATGAGTAGTGTACATCAYTACTGACCAATATGAAAGGTCAGTTGACAGAGGGAAAACAAGGGAGTAAGAGAAACTTTGGGTTTTCCTCCATTCTATGCAGTTTCTTTTTTGAGCGAATTCTAGSTCTGGGACCTAGAGTTGAGATTCTTCCGAGAGGACCTCGTGATCTAGCCATGGCACAATGGTCTGAGGTCATGAGACGACAGGGGGGAGGTAGGGTGCCAACACCCTACAACGAGGATTTATTCTACTGGTGGCGGCGGCAGGTCATCTCTCTTGATGACTATCCCGATGCAAGTATTGACTTCAGAGGAGATCCAGACATGCCACTTCCACCAGGGACCACCTATGGTGACATAGGTAAAAATGTTTTTAAATATTTCATTTTTTTGTATTTTTGTATTATGGAGCAAAAATATTTTTGGATGGTGCTTAAGTATTAAATAGACACTTGTGTAATGCAGACGTGGGTCTGCGAGGACCGGAAGGGTTACCTCGACATTGACGGAGGAACTGGGGAGACGAGGTGACGGAAGGAGAAGCCGAGAGAGTCCTACAAAACGTGCAGGGAAACCTATCTCGTTTGACTCAGAGGATTCCTATGGTTCAGGTAGAGGACCTACTTGAAGCCATGCAACGACAGGTGGTTGGTGTACCTAGAGCATGGGTACTACTCTTTAGGCGTCTCTTAAACACTGTAGTTTTCTACCATGACACACATCCGGTGCCATAGGCGTAGATATCGTGGGATATTTTATTATCGGCTGTATATGTGTATTGAGGGTTTTAGCCCCAATGTTTTACTATAAACACCATATTTTTTGAAATATATATAAAAGGGATCTTCTTCTTTCCTTATATTTTACAATGTGTACATCGATGTGATGGTTTTATTTTCTTTAGTTATGTGCCAAATGCCAATCTAAAACGTAATTAGCATAGGCATCAGATACATGATTAGATATCCTAGAAATGCGATAATATGTTATAAAATCAAACTGTCATTCTAAAAGACTTACCTGTAGGAATCATCAAAGTAAATTAGGATGACGCACACAATAACTGTCGTTCAAATGACATACTACTAACTGGGAATCCAAGAAAACCTCTAAAGAGAGAATACCATGTGAGATAGCATCGCGCAAAAGTTCTATGACGACGCTATATTCAACCACATTATTCATGGATGGCCCTATGCATACGCCACCTGAAGATACCAGTAGACCCTTGGGTGAGTAAACCACCCAAGCGGCGGGAGCCAAGTTCCATGTATGACGACTGGCTCCATCTACAAATCCTAGGTCGACCGAAGACTCCATTGACATCTGCCAACCAAGGGAAAACTTGATAAGTAAGTCGAAGATGAAAAGAAAGGGAAATATATATATATACACTAAATTACATTAGTATAGAAAGAGTTCCGGCGAAACCTAGTGCTCAAGCGTAATATCTTTTCAAGTAGAGCCCATTTCTGGGCTCAACCAACATATTCCCTTCATAATATCCAATTCATAGGCTCCTTTTTCAATAACACGTTGCACGATATAAGGACCATGCCAAATGGGTTTAAACTTTCCTGCCCCCAGCGGTTCTTTGGCTTGATCATACAAGAGGACCAAGTCACCCTCCCTGTACAACCGAGGACAGACAGACTTATCGTACTGGACCTTGACACATTTTTTTTTCACCTCAATAGTCGTAAAGGCGTCTCGACGCTGCTCGTCAAGACTCTCTAGGTGTACAAGGCGTTTCTCTAGATCTGAAGTGTCAGGTAGGAGCATGAATGCCAACTTAAAAGAAGGTATTTCACATTGAATAGGTAGAATCGACTCCACACCGTGTACTAACTGGAAAGGGGAAAAACTGGTGGCAGTCTTAACCGAGGTTCGATATGCCCATAGTGCGGGATATAGCATGATGTGCCAATCAGACTTACTCTAACTAATAGTTTTTTGCAAAATGGTCTTGAGAGACTTGTTGACGACCTCTACTTGCCCATTTTCCTGGGGGTAATAAGGAGAAGAATGACCATGTCTAAACCCCAGTTTATATGCTAGTTCTTCCATCATTTCATTCTGAAAGTGACTGCCATGATCAGTGACAATCTCACTCGAGATACCGAACCGAGAGATAATTTGGTTGAATACAAAGAAGGCTGCAGTCTTCCCATCAGACTTCATGGTAGGCATGGCCTTGACCCACTTAGTAAAGTAGTTGACAGCCACGATAATGTGTTGATTCCCCCCAGCCGAAGTTGGGTTGCAATCTACGAAGTCCACCCCCCACTTGGTGAAGGGACCGATGGTAATGACTGGGTGAAGAGGGGCTGGATGCGAGCACATTTTTCGAGTGAACACCTGGAAGGGGTGACACTTCTTAACCACTTCAATACAATATTTAAAGATAGTAGGCTAGAAATAATTGGCTCACAAGATTTTTTGGGTTGTCACAAGCCCAGATAGGTGACCACCACAAGCCCCTTTGTGGAAATCGTTTAGGACTAACTTGGATTCTTCGTGAGTTAAACAACGATGCAAGATATTATCTATTTCTGGGAAATACAAAGTGTCACCGATGATAGTATAATTCTTATCTTGGTATCTAATACATCGTCGATCATCTCGCGAGAGATGTTGAGCGAACTTCAAGGTTTGAAGATAGAGAACAATGTGTCCATACCAGGGTTCAAACGATGAGACAAGGAAAATGTGTTCGTCCGCAAACAAATCAACATGGATAACATCCTCATCTAATCATGGAAAATTGGATATTAACTTCGCGAAGACTAGTGATTTATTGGACTTTGCCGAAGTGAAGTCGAGATCAAACTCTTGTAAAATGACAATCCATTTATTATATTTCCCCCCTATGATACGCTTGGTAAGGACGTATTGAAACAAATTGACATCGGCAACAACAATAGTCTTGCAAAGCACTATATAGTGACGTAAACGTTGGACTGCGTGCACGATAGCCAAAGCTAGCTTTTCAACGTGAGAGTAATTAAGCTTAGGACCGATTAAGTTTCAAATAATATAGTAGATGACGTGCTCATGGAGCTCATCATCCTCCTGAACTAGAACCATACCAATTGTCTCCTTAGATGCGGCGATATAAAGTAAGCAATCTCTACTGTAATCAGAAGACTTCAGCAGAGGGACTGATACCAAGGATTTCTTCAAAGCATCGAAAGACTCCTGGGCTCACTCATCCCAGATAAAAGGGGTGTCTTTCTTCAAGAGATGCATGAAACCCTTAGTGATATTGACATAATTCACTATAAACCGATCTAGAAAGTTATCTTTCCCCTTTAAACCCTAAAGTTGTCTAATCGTGCATGTGGGAGGAAATTGAAGTATTTCCTCAACCTTTAGTGGATCTACCATGATCCTGGTCTCGAAAACTAGAAATCCCAAAAGGAGACCAGACTTAACGCAAAAGATGCACTTGTGAGGGTTCAACCAGATTCTATAGTAACGTCATCTTTGAAAAACAAGCCGAAGGTGGGTAACGTGATCCACTCTCTTGCGAGAGTGAGCAACAAGATAATCAAGGTAAGCTTCGACTATGTGCTTAAGATCATGAAAAGTGAAAGTCATGGCATGTTGGAAGGTTTCTTCGACGTTTTTAAGGCCGAAAGGAATTTTTCGGTATGCAAAAGTACCCCAAGGATAAATAAATGTCATCTTGTGTCGGTCCTCAGGTTTGATTTGGATTTGGTTATACCCTGAAAATCCATCCATAAAAGAAATATCTCGCTTCCCACACACTCGTCGAGAATCTGATCGATGAAAGGTGTGGGGAAGTTATCTTTAGGACAAGCCTTGTTCAGGTCACGAAAGTCTATACATACACGAATAGTTCCTTTCTTTTTATTCACAGGAACGGGGTTGGGTACCCATTCAGTCAAGGGAACCGGGTAGATGAAGCCGACATTAAGTAGCTTCTCCACCTCTACCTTAATAATAGGGGCCTTTCAAGGATTCACATCTCTAAGACGTTGTTGAACAAGTTTAGCGTCTGGATAATTTCTAATCTCATGTTCGACAAAACGAGGGTCGATCCCTGGCATCTCTTCATATGACCAAGCAAATACATCTTGAAATTATTTGAAGAGTTCGGTGTAGATCAAAATTTCTTCTAGCGAACAATCCACACCTATATTTGCATTCTCAATATTGGCAGGGGTACGAGAGATATTGATCGTGATGGTAGGAGAAATAATCACCATGTTTCCTTCAACATAAATGTCGTGCGTATCAAGTGGAACTATGACGTGACCGACTATCTTGCTCAAAGTAGATCGAAAATCATCTTGTTCGATTCTTTCAAGCTCTAGGAGAAAATAAGAGCGATGATGCATATCATCCCAAGGTCTATCCGAACCATTCATGGATTGAAGGATGGATTCATCTGAAGGCAAAGTCTCATCTAGGAAATCATGTGAACAAGACAACGAAGTGGCCCATATAGGCCTAAGAACGGGATCCTCCTCGTCCGTAGGCGAGGTAACAGGATCGAGATTTGCGGAAGAGTCAAGAACAACTTGATACACAATATCTGCTGTCGATAGTGGCATGGCCATGCCAGCATGCAAATGACCTTCACAAGACGAAGTCGGGGAAGGTAGGGTCCATGGATCACTAAAATAGGAAGTGCGGAAAGGAATGGACCTCCCTGTCAAAGCGAACCTACTAGACATGGCATAAACGTGGTGAGTTAGTGCCGAGAAGTCGAAAGTACCCATAAGGGAAGAATACATTTCGACACCGATATTTTTAGTTGCCGGATGAGAATTGTCAATCATGGGGATCGACTGTCCAACAGATGCATTAGAACTAGAGTACGCAAAGGACAACTGGTCGATCGTCACGATCTTCTCTTGATGAGGAAAACAAATAATATGGAAGACGAACATTACAACAATGACCATAGCATAGGTCCAATTGCATCCTAATAATAGGTTATAATCAATAGGTGCATCAACTACCTCTATCTCCACCTCTACTATCTTCCCACCTAACTAGAACGGAAAGGTAGGGAGAATACCTTGAGGGCGGAAGGAATGATCGTCAAAAGCAGTCAACATGTTCGATGACTTGGAAAGAGTTGGAGAACTGAGATCTTTCCAATAGACCAGGGACATCATGCAAGTAGCAACACCTTCATCAACAACTGCGCATTTGATGGTATACTTTGAGTACTCCACATGGATTTGGAAATCCAAATGGTAAGGAAAGTGAGGCTTCACATCCATGACGTCAAACTTGATAACTTTTGAGCCACTGGGTTCTAGAGCTCCTAAAGCAGACAATAAGGCATTCCTTTGTGAAGGACATGTTTGGAGTACCTCCAAAGCCGACATCGCATAAGGGGATTGACCCAGGTCCTCAACAATAGAGTAGTTCTGGTCGGCTCTAGCATTAGGATTGTGGGTAGAGCACTTGAGTAATCCTTTCAGAATACGAAGCAGTGGCTCTGGTTTCTCAATCTATAAGTTTGTTTTCGGAAGAGGAGGAGGAGCTTCTAGACCAAGATTAGCTTATGAAGAGCTATAATCTCAAGATCGAGTGGCGACATCAATTTTCGCATTGACCATATTGATACAAAAACGATCACCATCTTGTGATGGCGGGTTTTGACCCACCCTGGCCTCATTTCCAGTGTTCAAAGAGCTCGAGGCCACGTGTTGGTTATGTGGGAATGGATTTGTCAGCATGACGAGTGGTAGATTTAAAAGCCTCGCAACTTCCGCAAGTTTGGGGCACAAATGGGTAATGTGGTAATCGGTACAAATTTTAGATGGAAACTTCACCTTACATTTTTCTTTCTTTCCCTCTCCAACATTATTATTCGGCTTCCCATTATTATCATTGTCCTTGGGTTTATTACCATTTTTCCCACCCTTATGATTATTTCGACCTTTCTTCTTATTCCCTCCTGGTTGCTGGTTACCATTTGGGTTTACCGACGATTGCACTGAATATACATTCGTCGACTGAGTGGGGTTGGAAGACACAAACAAATATGTCCCTCTAGCAGATTGGTTTAGAGACAAAGTCTTCAAGTGGCTTGTCACTGAATCTACGGATCTTACATTGGCAGACCCAACAATACCATCGGCATGAGGTCTGAGCTTTTGTCTAGGGTCGTAAGTTGACTGCGGTGCATCAAGAAGAAGGTGGTATAACATCCCAGATTGAGCATATATCAAATCTAACTACTGGGCTCTAAAGACAGCTTCTTCCTCAGTGGTGACCCCATAAGTGGCAATGTCCTTCGAGATAGGAGGGTGAAAAGACGTAAGGAACCATTATAAAAGAAAGGTCGGGGGTATATGAGTCTTAATCAACCTCTTTCGTCTACACCACTCTTGGATATGGTCTGAGATATGAGTGGCGGTGTCTTGGTGTAAGGTTGACAAAAGTTTGAGGCCAACATCATAATGAATGGGCAACTAGAAGTGGTTAAGAAAGACCATCACCAACTGATTAAAGGTCCCATATGCCCCCCTAGGTAGCTCAATATACCATTGCGCAATAAATCTAATAAGAGTGCATTGAAACAATCTTAATCTAATAGAATCATCATTAAGGGAATATGATGAGCACCAAAGGTGAAAGGTAGTGACGTGATCACCAGGGTCCTCTCCATTCTTACCTTCGAAGTTTGGGATGTCTTAAGGAAGTTTGGTGGGGATGGGAGGCCATGTAAGATGTTGACTCACAGGGTCGTTCATTAACTTAGACAAGTCTAGTAGATTAAGTGTGGCCAGAAAAGGGAGACGAGGTTGCGACATCTGGCCCCAACCTCCCGGGAAAGATTGTGCATGCAGAATTGTAGCCCATCCAGGATTCTCGTAAGCACCATAGCCCTATCTAGGATTATAAGTCCCTCCTCTGGGATGATTCATAAAAGGTGGGTTGGGCATCGTTCCAGGAGGAATGTTCTATTGAGGATTATAAAAATTGCCCCAACTATATTAGATCTGGGTGAGTGGTTATAAAAATTGCCCCCAACCGGATTGGATCTGGGTTGGGGGTTGGCCAAAGTGTAAGACTGACCTCCTCTGGGTGGGAATTCAGAGGATAGAAGTGGATTCATCATGCCAAAAGTATTGGTTAGAATCGACACCGAGGAGGTAGGGGTATAGGGCAGAACTTGAGCCGAAGCTTGTCCGCCAGGTTGGTTGTTCCACCCAGAAGTAATAGGATTAGACCCGGGGTTAAAAGTAGGAATACCTCCTAGATTTGAAGTTTTTTGAGGGATATGAGGAACACCAAACAAAAACTGAGTGTAAGGAGGTGTAGTGCCCCCAAGTCCAATGCTAGCATTAGGGCCAATAGCTGGGATGGCATTCGGAAACTGTGAAGTAAAGTTAGGCATACCATAGGAAAATGGACTAGAAGCCATAGGGATGGAATGAACATTGTAATCCGATGAGTGACCAGGAGACCCAAAAGGGTTCGAGACAAGAGATTGAGCATTAACTATAGACCAAGCCATAGTAATGATATGTGCCTCCGGCGCTGCAACTGTGGTGGTCGCAGGAGTCGAAGGGGTGCCATTAACTACAGTGGGTATGGGAGTCGAAGGGCTCCCAGTGTTATGAAGATTAGCTTTAGTACTCATCCTTGTAGAATCACAAGTCTGAACGATGGATGTGTGTGTACCATGCCTAATAACTCTATGCCTTTTAGAAGGAAAATACTCGAAATTCGGTGATAACTGTAACAAATGATGGGACCAGAGGGATGTTGGTTTGACTTCATGACGAATTACGACTCTAAAAATAAAAAATATATCCTAAGGCCAACTAGTAGTCAAAGAGCATACCAAAAAGTCAAATGGCCAATATGCATGCAAACGGGCTAAAGTGGTTGAGTGGTCTCCCTCCCTAAAGAAGGTATGTCTCACCCAAGAGGGGCCCGAGACTCCCCGCTAAAGATTGGAGGTAACATAATCAGTTATAGGGGCCCTTGTGGGATTAACAACCAGTCGGTTAGACCCCCACAGAGAGGTAATCCTCCATAAAGGTTGTCTGTTGTCCGACCCCTATCTGACCTAGGGTACTTGCAGAATAACCCCTTCCAGTAACCTATGAGATACCTAAGTCAAGCAACTAATAAACCATTGTATAATCGATGCACAAATGAGCAATTGTAAATTCGAATCAGCGTATGGGCAGGGTATCAAAGCCCGAAACCTTGAAAGCACTGCCTTTCATGGAGGTATGGGTACTAGCAAGATCCCCAGATATGAATAAATCCATAGAAATATCTCTGATGCTAGGCGAGTATTAGGGGGATATCCCTTCAACCAACTTCGCACGACCTCGTGATTAACTCCAGTGTGAGCGTAGCCTCCTGATCTTACCAATTATACAATGGACTTCTCAACTCCCTTTCTCAGACACATATGTTGATTTAATTTCCTTGGAGAAGTTTACTCACAAAATTCTATTCCAAGGCACTAAATCCTAGACTAGTTTCTGCACCCTAGAAAATAAATTCGTGACTAATCAATTTTAATTTAAAGCGTAAATTTTATTGGCCGTGATTACTCAAAAAGTTATGGAAGTGTGTTAAGGTCCTAACCCGCACATAGGTAGATTAATGTATTCAGATGTAATAAAGGTCAATATTAATAAGACCTTTCAATAAAATAGAATAAGGCGGATGTAAGAAGACCTAATAGAAGCTTCCGCTTCTAGAAGGATCTTCCTCTAGATGCTTCTTTTTAGTATAAATAGGAGT
>JASDQU010373040.1:13081-37006 GCA_032191745.1 Picea mariana
ACATGCGAAGGAGAACATCTTTCCAGCCCCGGCCTAGCAGGCTCTGCCATATGACCACGGCCCAAGATGTCTCCTGAGGCTTGCATCGGGTTGTCTCCTTTCCAGATTCCGTTTTGGTCTGTTTCGCCGATCGTTCCTCTAATGGCAGACGAGTACTGAAAAGAAAAATCGGCATGTATAGTTTCGCAGAGTAGCGCGCAGTTTCTTTTCGGTTAAGAACTTGGCCGTCGATTTGGTCATCTCTGAACAAAAAGCCATAGCAAAGGAGCGTTGCTGCTTCACAAGCGTTCATATTGCGTGGAAACGTACTTGATACAAGCAACAACGGTTCGAATCTTCTATGCGATGCAGTGATTACTCTCCGCCAGAGAAAATTAAGAAAAAAAGCATCTAAAAAACAAAGTGACTGAATTGTAAATGTACAAGTATATATTCACTGTGTTTCATTTTCGGTTGTTATTCGGTGGCCATCGATGTTTTCCTGTCAATTGATTGGTAACATCGATTGGAGCATTTTTATCTTAAACACATACATAAATCTCTTTGTACGAAGATAACACCGTTACCATTATGGGAACATAACAGGAGGATAACTATAACCGCAAACATATAACTGTAACCACTAAAACATCATATGTGTGCAACTTTCCGTCATCTTTGAATAGATGTCATTCCTGAGGATTTTGAAGTATTCTTTGCATTCGCCGTCCAGAAGCTCTTAATTTCTTAGCTTTTGGTGTGCCGCGCTGTTTGTCATCCGACAAACGGACCGGGTTCCGTTTAGTATAACGGGAGACAATGACCGAGACCACGAGACCACGAGACCACCATTTCATTTCAAGACCCAACAGTCGTAGTCAATGTTCTCAGAAATGATTTTTGATCAGAGTCATAGTTAAAATAGTTAAAATGTTTTAAGAAATTAATTTTTTTATATCATTTTTTTATAACATTTGTTTGAAATCCAGTAAGAAATAATTAGATTATTAGATTTGAGTAATTATTTTTTTAAATTCGGAATGTCTCAATGTTATTCAGCATGTTGACTTTATTTTTATATTCAGAAATGAATTTTAAACAACAAAAAATAATAATTTCATACAAATTTATATCATCAAATTTAAATTAAAAAATCATTTAATATAACAATTAAATAGCACCCATATATATATAATGTGTTTATCATTGTTTTTATTATTGAGTAGCAGGTTCGTGTCAAGTGAGCGCGTTCGTCGGCGATGTCTGAGGTACCATTAGGTTGGTAAGCCTCGGACATCTAGATTTTTTAATTATTATTGTTTTTTATTTCTTCAATTGACAGCTGTAAATATTGCTGAGGCCAAGTTATCACAGAATTTGAATCTTTGTTTTTTATTTCTCCAATTGACAGCTGTAAATATTGCTGAGGCTAAGTTATCACAGAATTTTTTTTTACTTGTAACAGCTTCACGGACACATCTTGCCGACTATGATGCAGGGCAGCGGGGATCCAACCAACTAAACTACCCAACAAAGCTCACAGAATTTGAATCTATAAGAGAGGAGAACTAAATTCTATACTGACCGACTACCTTAGTGAACTGTTTTTAATCACATCTAAATTTTATACTGACCAACTATCTTATAAAACTTTTTTTCATTTTATGACTAACTACTTTACTAAATGTTTTTATTTTATTATTTTCATTTACAATTGGCTAACTACCCTATTAAACCTTTTTTAATTTTTCTATTTCCATTTACAAGAAACGACCTTTTAACCTTGAATTTTGTTTTATGCGACTCTGACCAATTTTAAGGTGACCTACTTCGTTAGGAAATGGTTGATAACCCAAAACAAACATATATTTAAACAAAAGACTTAACGACCCCACATTCCCTTGACAACAAACACCAATCATGTAAAGCTGCTAGAGAACAACTTAGCCCACACTCGAATAATAAAATTCAAAGGTAGGTGAAAATAGTAGCTTGTTTGAAGATTCAAAACCGGAGTACTGTGAATTAAAAGGCAGTTGAATTAGAACGTACTTTAAATTCAAAAGAAAGATTCACAATATGCCATTCACCGTTCGTGCGGGTTAATCATCGTTAACTATATCACTATTGGAAATAATGCTTACATGAGTAATTAGTTGAAGTATGTTTGAGTTTGTTCAGAGGTTTTCTCAACAAATGTGTCCAAGTTTAGAATAAGTTGGAAAATCAAGTTTTTATTGTGTGTATTAGTAATGAAAATCAAATTTAGTGTGCATATAATTTCTCTATTATGGTATCTGAGCTCATTTGAGCCTCACTCCTTTACTGGAGGGATTAGGAAGATGAAAGAGATATGAGATTTAATCCTATGTACATAGGCATTTGATTTCCATATATTGTTTTATGTGTGAGTGAGTTTTTCATCTGGGTTGTTTGAGTGATTGCACAGATTTGTGGGAGCCGTCGTGCGATCTTAACATTGTGGATCCCTTTCCCGTGGATTGAGCAGATGAGTTGAGCCGTTGATCTAGAATCCCAGAGAGGAGGCATCATTGTGTTGAGGACACCTAGGTATTGTTGTTGGAATTTGTTATTGACTGGATCGCTACGTAAAAGAAAACTGCCACATTATTTGAGTCACTGCCCATCTCAAGTGACATTTCCTTTGCAATCGCATCCTCTATCAGACACCACTGCAACTAGAGTCATTTTCATCCATTGAGTACTTGTTATACGACATGCGTGAGATGAGATGAGATCAATGGCCATTTTCTATTGCTATTTTCAAATTTGGGCCGCAATCAAATTAAAAGAACCATTTATTGAATAATCTAAGAACAAGTTCGATGAGAGGTTTCATTTTATGGTGCGTGCAATATGTGTTAATGTTTGAGAGACATGGATAGTTCATTGCATTCACAGATGTTGTTTTGGGAATTTTAATCGATCCTGAAATCAGTTGAATGACGACTACAAATTTGTGTTTGAAATTCATTCTTTTATGGAGTGTGCAGTTTGTTCGTGTGTCTAGTTGTTGGGTTTGATGTTTTAATGTGTAGTGTACATAGATTAAATGATGTAGAACCAACTATAGAACATGGTAGCATTACTTAAGCTGGTGTGTGTGGAAGCCTCGACCTTGCCACAAGTTGGTCACTAGTTTGGTTATGTTTACATCGTGTTATAAAATTGATGGGTCTTGTTGTGCTTCGGGCTTGAAGAGCATCCTTTACATGTTACTTTTTATGAGATCCTTGTGTGATAGACAGGTCAATTTGTATAATCAAATTTTGAACACATTCAGTATCCAAACCACCTTCTGAGCAACTGACGGATAGTCGAAAGCGAAATATCCGACAGATGGTGGTAGGTCCATAGAGTGGTTTATTACTTGACATCTTTTATCGCGGAAGCCTCGACGAGCTGAGTTTGTCAATATTGTTGATCTTGCAAGTTCATTAGTGATGGTCAGAGACATTTATGTTTTAAATGAATGAAATGGAAAGCTCGAGAGTGTGAAGAAGAGAAGAGAAAAAACCAAGAAGTTCATAGTGAGTGTAAGTGCTGAGGAAGACCAGTCAATGTTGTAATGAGTGTAATGTAAGCATTAAGGGAGGGTATTGGAAATAATGCTTACATTAGTAATTAGTTGTAGTTTGTTTGATTTTGTTGAGAGATTCTCTCAACAAACTTGTTCAGGTTTAGAATAAGTTGAATATGACAACAGATCCATAAATGTATTTATATTGTGTGTATTAGTAATGAAAAACAAGTTTAGTGTGCATACAATTTTTCTATTAATCACCCGTTGCCGAAATTGTTTTGATAAGATTATGTTCAAGTTTCATCACTCCACCATTGAAATGTTTATAGTTATAAATTTTAACTTTATTGATTCAAATAATATACTAATAATATATTGGTTAGAAGCTTACCATGTCACTTATAAGAAGTGAACTTGAGCAAGGATGATAAAAATCATTCCTCTCAATTACTCGAGCTAAACTCAATTGACATGTTTTATTTTGTCATACTTAATAAAAAAGTTTCTTAAGAACAAGAAGTTTTCATACAATAAATTCAAGAATAAAACAAAAATAAATCAATAAGGAAGAAATAACCATTCTTGATACATAATCACAGTACAATACATATTGCTCCTTCCAACAATTTGCCTACTAGGTATTATTTGAATGTTATGCATGATCAATGGAAGCCAATTATAGATTTTGAATAATTCCATTTATAAAGAGACTTTGTCATTCAGTATTAGTCTTTTCCAAAGTAGGGAGTGTTACAACAAAATTTAACACTTACAAAGTGTAAAGTCCCTAAGTGCCAATGGGCTAGTCTTGTGCAACTCATGAAGGCTACCCATTGTCACCACAATATATCTTCCTCTCTATTTTGGTTGGTGTTCAAGCAAAAGGAAAGGGCATAGCAAGAATCATGTTGGCAGGTGTTCAAGATATGGAAAAGCGTGGAAAACATGTCCTTCCCTTTACCCTTGGTGAGTGGATTATGTTAGCATCAATGAGTTCGCCGAAGTGAGGAGGTTGGGTAAAACGCGTAAAAGTGACAAATTTGTGTTAAATTGTATTGTATAAATCCAGGGCATCAGGCCTACTTGGTTTACCCAACCCGCTAGCAAACCCTCCCTGTGAGAAAAATGGAGGCAAGAAATAAATCTAGCAGTGCCCTTGTGTTTCCTCTCATCTTTCCCCTTCCGAGACTTGACTCTCCCACATGCCATTTCAATTCACCTTCAAAATGTTAGCACTTGGTAAATGGTTGGGATGAAGGGAACAATCTACCAAGGTAGCCTACAAACCAACTTTAAGACTAGAAACTAGCCTTCCAATCTAGAGAGGGCTCTCTTTGAGACCTAGTCTCTGATAGATAATAAATTTGGATTGACGGCTAGATTCAGATGCTTGAGAAAGTTTTTTCTAGTTTCGTTGGCAAGGAAATATAGTACTTTTGGGCTATGGATTCACCCCCCTGAAAATGAGAGAAATCAATGATTGGTAAGGGAAGCTTTGAGAGGATAAAGGCTAAATAGGAAATGGTTTTTCAGTTTCAATATCGTTGTGTATGGCAGAAGAAATGAGAAACATAAAGAAAATCAGAGCACCATTAAAGATGAATTCCAACTTAACTTAGAAGAAAAAAACAGAGTTTAAATAGTTGAGTCTAAAGCACCATGAGATGAATTTTAAACCCTTTAAAAATTTCCAATTTAACAAATGAAACATACATGAATTTGCAGGAAATAGGAAGTACATACGAAGATAGGATCACAATACATCAAACCACCACCTTTAGAATATTTTTATCAAAAGATTCACCCCTCGAGGTGGGTTCAGAGGAAGAGAACAAGGAGGAGGCATGGGTCAAGGTCGAGGCCAGATTATTTTCTATAACTGTGCCAAACCAGGTCATTTGGCAAGGGATTGTCAAAACCCTTGTACTACTTGAAACTATTGTAATTCATTTGATCATGTCATTGAAGACTGTCCATTATTGCTAGCTAAAGTTCAAGAAAGACGGGGTGGAAACCAACAAGTCCAACTAATATCACCTGAACCTGGCGGTGAGGAACCCAGAGTCGTTGTCATTACTAGAGGAGGCGTTGTCACAGGAGAAGACATGGTGACTCCAGGAAAGACTACAGATGGATCAGGGATCAAAAGAGCTTCAGAGAAGGTGCCATTGTTTGATCCTAGGAAAGAAAATCATACTTTTGAAGAAGCAAGAAGATAATTTGTAGGTGAACAAGCTTCTTCATCTAGGGCACACGCAAAATTAAGGGAATGTGAAATGCATCCAACATTTGATCAGTCTACCCTACCTAGACAAGGAAAAGAGGTAAGCAAGCTTGTGGAATTCTTGTATACTTGTATTAATTTGATTAAAGATGATAGAGCTGTGCATGAACTACAACACCTGATAAGACAGTATGAAATTGGAAGAGTAGATCCTCTGTTGAATAGAGTTGTGAATCAAGTATCTATAAAAAGGAGGACAAGCAAGGAACTGCACCTTAGTGCTCAGATTGGAGACTACGACATAGACTATGTGGTCCTCGACCTCGGACCAGAAGTAAATGTTATGACGAAGGAGACTTGGGAATTAATGGAAAAACCTAAATTGTTACTCTTCTATTAGGTTCAGGATGGCTAATCAGCAGGCGGTGAGCCCCTTTGGAAGACTAGAGCATGTCCATGTAGACATCGATGAAGTGAGGACATTTGCAGACTTCGAAGTGATCGATATTGTTGATGATAGTTGTCCCTACCCTGCGTTGTTGGGTATTGATTGGGCTTTCAACAATTTGACTATTGTTGACCTAAAAAAGAGAAGGATGACATTTGAAGGTGATGGCCTTAGGATCATTGCACCTCTTGACCTTGATGAAGGTCGCAGGTACATAGAACCTATAAGAGAATAAGATCACACATGTGAGATAGAGACATCTATAAACTAACAACAGGACAACAAGATTATATTAATCCTACAATAGATGGAAATCTAAGTTGGCAAAGTTAAAGTGCATGCTCGTCAGATTCAAAAGAAGCACTGGAAAATTGGTAGAATAGAATGTATGGAGTCTCTACGCGGAGGTGTGCCAGATTGACTAAGGCAGTTCACTGGATTGGCACAAAAGTAAGTAATCTTCCTACATTTGATGGCTTGAATAATTTAGAGAAATTTCTAGTCGAATTTGAAGGAATTGTATCAATACAACAGAGGTTGTTGGCACTAGATGAAGTTTTGAAAGCAACACCAGCTAGATGGTGGGAAACACACAAGAAGAACATCGCGGGGTGGGTAAAATGTCACAACTTGTTGACAGTGCGCTTTTCAGACCAAGATGAAGGTTTTGAATCTCGATACACAGGTCAGAGTTGTCCTAGGGATCATGTGCGAAGTTGTGAAGAAATCTAGAGCAACATTTCTAAAGAACAGTGGGTACATAAGTTCATTAACACCTTAGATACTACGCCTATCAATTGGTATATTCAAGAATAACCGCGCTTAGTCACTACAGATTGGTATGGTATGACCCATAATTTTATAGCTACGTTTCTATGTGAAAGTCAGTAATCCATAGTAAATAGGGCTTTACAAATTGTAAGATAGAAGGTCTTTGAGGAAGCACCTAACCCCCCTCTTGAACAAGAAGAAGATGAATGGACTGTGCCTCTTCAGTGGTTACATGGTTGTTGTAATATTAATGTTGATGAGGATGATGACCCTAGGAATGTGAACATTTTATAAACTGAAGGACAAAGAGATATAGAAGGGCCAAGAATTGAATTACCTTTTGTTGGGAAGCCTATTAAAATTAAGAAAGTTAATTTTGGAACGAAGAAAGCACCTAAGTTGGGAAATGTTGGAGACTATTGGGATGATGCTACTATTAGTAATATTATAGAACTATTGCATGAGTATCAGGACTTGTTTCCAACCAAGTTCACAGACATGAAGGGCATTAAAGGGCCCATGGGAGAAATGAAGATTCCTTTGAAAGAAGATGCAAGGCCTATTAAGCAGAGGCCTTACAGACTGAATCCCAAGTACAAGCAAAAAGTTAAGATTGAATTAGATAGAATGTTGGAAGAAGGAATCATAGAACCGATTGAAGAATCTGAATGGATCAACCCCATGGTGGTCCAAGATAAGAACTCACGAGACATCAGAATTTGTGTAGATATAAGGAAATTGAATGATGCATGTTCACATGATCCATTTCCTACACCCTTTACTGATGAAGTCCTAGATAATGTAGGAGGATAGGAAGTTTATTCATTCACAGATGGATTTTCAGGCTATCACCAGATCAAAATTAGTAAAGAGGATAAACATAAGACAACATTTGCAACAGAATGGGGTTCTTTTCAGTACACTATGATGCCTTTTGGTTTGAAGAACTCACCATCCATCTTTTCCATGGTGGTGGTCGAAGCATTTAAGGAATTTTTACGTAAATTTTTGGAAGCATACTTTGATGACTGAACCATTTTTAGTCTATTGAAAAAACATATTGAATGTTTGCGATTAATGTTGGATAAGTGCAGGCAATGTCAGATTGCCTTGAAATTGAAGAAGTGTATTTTCTTCTCACCTTTTGGAGTGTTGTTAGGACACATTGTGTGTAAGCAAGGGTTATTGGTAGATCCTTCCAAGATTGTTATCATTGTTGATCTACCTCCTACTTCGGTTAGACAGTTGCGCACTGCATTAAGACACACTGGATACTACTGAAAGTTTATTAAGGGCTACACACAGATAACAGTACCTATGGAGAAGCTATTAAAGAAGGACAATAAGTTTCAATGGACATAAGAATGCCAACAAAGCTTCGACACATTAAAGCAGAAAATGGTCACTGCGTCTATTTTGGTTTTTCCAGATTGAAAAAAGGAATTCCATGTTCATGTCGATGCTTCATCCATTGCATTAGAAGCAGTTTTGGCACAGCCAGGTGCAGCAGATATTGACCACCCTATAGCCTTTTCTAGCACGAAGCTTTCTACATCTGAAATGAATTATACTACCACTGAAAGAGAAGGCTTAGCTATGGTATATGCGCTGTAGAAGTTTAGACACTACTTGTTGGAAGGACATTTTAAGATGTTTACTGATCATTCTGCATTGAAGTACTTAGTCAACAAGCCACTGTTGGGGGGAAGAATATGCAGATGGATATTATTATTCCAAGAGTATGACTTTGAGAACGTGGTCAAGCTAGGAAGAATGAATAAGGGACCTGACCAGTTATCCAGGTTAGAACATGGCGAGGAACCTACCAGTTTGGATGATATACTACCAGATGCATAGTTGTTGGCCATTAGGAAAGTCGATGATCACTTCGCCGAGATAGTCCAATTCTTGTCCACAGGAATGGCACCTCGTGAGTATACAGTTATTCAGAAGAAACAGTTGGTAGTCTGCGCTGTAGATTTTCAACTTATAGCTGGACAGTTATATATAGAAACAATTGGTAGTCTGGACTGTAGATTTTCAACTTACAGCCTGAGTGGGCCTAATGGTTAAGAACATGTGTTTCCTCTTAAGAGGTCATAGGTTCAAATCCAGAGGGGGGTAGGGTATGTATACCTTCGTAGACCTTACCAGTCAAATCGTTGGGCGGAGGGGGGTCCCTTGTCCCACAAACAAGGGGGTCTCATACACCAATTTGGTGTGCTGGCTTGGTCGTGACCTTAAAAATATATTATTATTATTATTATAAGATGGGACCAGATGGGATCTTAAGAAGGTGTGTTATGGAGTCATAAAGACCATTAATCCTTGCAAAAGCACATGAAGGCATCACAGGTGGACATCATGCAGGGAAAGTAACATCGCAGAAGGTTCTCGGAGCTAGCCTCTGGTGACCCACTTTACATAAGGATGCTAAGGAATACTACAGAGCCTGCGATGTATGTCAAATAATTGGGAAGCCTTCTAGAAGGGATGAGATGCCTTTAACACCTCAGTTAACTTTATAGGAATTTGAGAAATGGGCTATTTACTTTGTGGGACCTATCAAACCACCAGGTAAGCGCACAGGAGCTCGATACATTATCACTGCTACAAATTATTTGACCAGATGGGCAGAAGCGAGAGCAGTTAAGGACTGTAGTGCAACTACAACTGCATGGTTCATCTTTGATGATATCATAACCAGATTTGGATGCCCAAATATTCTTATGAGTGATCAAGGCACACATTTCATTAAAAAAACTATTGAAGTGATCAAGGAGTTTGAAGTTCACCATTAGAAAAACACACCATGTCACCCACATGTGAATGGTACAGTCGAAGCTTTCAATAAGATTTTGGAGACAACGCTGACTAAGATTTTCACTGTTAACATGGATGATTTGGATTTGAGAATTCCATTAGTGTTATGGGCTTATCGAACTACTTGCAAAAAGTTAACAATGCAAACTCCCTTCATGTTAGTTTATGGCCAAGAAACAGTGGCACCTATGGAATATTTGGTTCCTAGTTTAAGAATTGCAGAATTTATAGGTATGGATGACACCGACGATGTTCAAGACAGGCTCACGTAGTTGATATAATTAGAGGAAGACAGGTTCATTGTAGGATTTCATCAGCAGGTACAAAAAGAACGAGAAAAGTCTTACCATGACAGACATATCAAGAAGAAAGAATTTAAACAAGGAGATTTGGTACTTTTATATGACAACAAGTTCATGAAGCATCCAGTAAAGTTCAAGATACATTGTCTTGGGCCATTCAAGGTTGTCTACATTACAGAAGGAGGAGTTGCGTAGTTGAAGACTCTTAATGGAGAATGGAAGGATGGTTTAGTAAATGGGAGCCAGTTGAAGCTATATTGTGACAACTAGATGCCTCGCAGCTCCCAATAAAAGTAAATGAAGAAGGCTCTAGGTAGCAGGTGCAATTGAAATTGGGTACCATACATAGAAAATACATTATGCACATGATAGGGAGGGACAAAGAAGAAAGCACAAGCTGCTCTGTGCAGTTTGCAGTCAAAGTAATACAAAAGGCTCCACCCTGTAGTGACTCAGGACGAGTCACATGTGTGAGTTGGGGGCATGTTGGCCCTTGGTCATGCATTACGGAAGAAAGAGAAGATTAAGAAAGAAGAAAGAGAAAGCATGAAGTGCGCGGAAGGCACACAAACCGAGGAAGGGTCGAAGTGGGTAAAGAAGCATAAAAGAAGGAACGAAGTAAAGGAAATCAAGTCATTGAAAGAGAAGATCAAGGAAGACAAAGTGGCAAAGAAGATAGACTGTGGAAAAGTCAGCAAGCGGAAGAAGACAGTAATGGGTGCTTTGGAGTACCTCGCGGAGGAGAAGGAAGAACAGGTTAGCAAAGTCCTTAAAATTAGGGTTATGTGGATATAGGGTTTTGGAAATGTGGATTTAGGGCTTTGGACACGTGGGCTTCGGTCTAGGGTTTTCTAAGGGGCATGGAATGTATAAATAGAGGTCAAGAAGACTTGAGAGGAGAGAGTTAATAGTGAGATTGAGAGGTAGAAGTGTTATGTTTTAGAGTATCCTTATATTTTGGGTCTTCAGCTGGGTGCAGAGATCTACTCTGCAATTGGGTGCGTAGGGATAGGGAGTACAAAGAAAGAAAGAGAAGGATATGCAGTTGAGTGTGTAGATAGAACTGTATATTTTCATCTATTTGATCAATAAACACAGTTCTGTGGACGTAGCCTAGGGAGAGGGTGAACCACGTAAAATATTGTTGTTCTATGTGGTTGATGATGTGTTATTTGTTATCTTTTATACTATTATTGCATTGTTAATTTCCCTACTGAAGATAAGAAGATATAAGTAACTTTGCGAAGTTAAGCATAATATTGTTAAGAATCTTTAGGTTATCTTGCGTTGTTGTTCTGGAATCATCTTGCACTTCCTCTAGTTGTAGACACCTGTGTCCTACAACCCCCCTATTGCTACTTCAGGTCAGACTTCATCTGCTTCGCAGGTGTTGTTGTAAGGGCCAATAGTTAGGGTTTGTTGGTGCGTTGTTAGAGTTGAACAGTGAGTCTACCCCTGTGCCAACATGCATTAGTACCAATCTTCTCCAAGAATACCATATTGTCTTGAGATTTTTACCTTCACCATTCATTCTATCTTTGTTTATATGAAACCATAGTTTATCATTGACTAGAAACTGATGATCAACTCGATGCTTTTCATGCCTTTCCTTGTATTTAGCTTGGCTCTTCTCCAATTGTTCCTATACTGTTTGATGTACCTACTCGATCCTCTAAATGAACCTTTCATCTTTATTTGTAGCATCTTGTCCATCCTCTTTGTTTTCTTCTCTAAAAGCAAATTCCATAGGTGATTTAGGAAAGTATCCCAAACATACTTCAAAAGGAGTTCTCTGAGTAGAATAATACATGGCACACACGATTATATGCATGTTTTACATAATGCAATTGTTCATCCCATAACTTAGGATGTTTGTTGCAGTATCCTCATAAAAAATGTACCACTGTCATGTTTACCACCTCTATCTGTCCATCTGTTTGTGGATGAAAAGTTGTTCTCTTCTTCAACTTAGTGACCATCATCTCCCATAAATGAGACCAAAACTTTCCCAAGAAGCGAGAGTCTTGATCAAATATAATAGATGTAGGCAGCCCAAAATGAACCCATACATTAGCAAAGAACAACTATGATGTATTTTCAATTGTTACATATTTCTTGCATGGAATTAAAACACACATCTTACTGAACATGTCCACCATGACATATAAATAATCACGACCTATTCTGGACATCAACAAACCTCCAAAAAAATTCATAGACAGACTTCCCCATGGATGAGAAGGTACTGGAAGTGGCATATATAATCCCAACTTTCTATTGATAGGCTTGTTTGTCGCACACATAACACACCCTTTTATATACTTGGAAACCATCTCATTCATTTGAGGCCAATAACAATATCTTTGCAACTGTGCTACTATCTTACCTACCCCGAAATGACCATAAATGAGAGATGTATGAGCTTCTCTAATTACATTTTCTCTTTTGTCCCTGGGTATACAAAGTTTTCCAAGATGATATAATAAATTATCATGCACATGATAATCCAATTTTCCATGTTTATTTCCACGAGTTAATTCTTCATATACATCTTTAAAATAATCATCTCTAGCATATTGTTCAACATAACTTTCATGAGCTAAAGAATTATACTTTAATATTGTATATGCATTGATTACTGGTCTTGATAACATATCTGCAACCCTATTAAGAATACCTTTCTTATACTTGATCACCAAATGAAATTTTTGTAAGAAACCCATCCACCTGAAGTGTCGTGACTGTTGTATCTTGGTTTGTGATTGCCAATATTGTAATGGATGATGATCTGTATCAACTATTGTATCATTTCCCATTAAGTAATGCTTCCATTTTTTAACACTTTGTACCAACACATACAATTCCTTGTCATATGTTGGATAATTAATTACCGCTTGAGTAAAATTCTTAGAATGATAACATATAGGTTTACCTCATTGCATCAAGATTACTCCCATGGCATATACGCTTGCATCAATTTGAATCTCAAATGGTTGTTGCAAATATGGTAGATCCAATATTGGTACGATGCTTATCTTTTCCTTTAATGTCTCGAATACTTTCTGCTACTTGCCTCCCCATTGAAATACATGTTTCATACTTGTTAATGCATGCAGGGGAGCTGCTATGAAAGAAAAATTAGCAATGAATTTCCTCCAGTACCGTACTTCTCCTAAGAAGCTCCTGACTTTTGTGGCAGTATTTGGTTTGGGCTAATTTACAATAACTTCCACTTTTGATGAATCTATCTTTAGCTGACCATTCCCTACAATATAATCCAAATACACCAGAGAAGTTTTTCCAAACTCACATTTAGACATCTTTATATACAACTTCTCATTTTTCAAGAGTTCAGAAACTTTCGTAACATGCATTATATGATCTTCCCATGTTTTACTAAAGATCAAAATATCATCTAAGTAGACAATGACAAAATCATCTATAAAAGGCATGAACACATCATTCATTATCCTCGTAAATGTTGCAGGTGCATTGCATAAACCAAATGACATAACCAACCATTCAAATAATCCTTCTTTGCCTTGAAAGCAACTTTCCACATATCACTTTCTGCAATTCTGATTTGATGGTAACTACTTCTCACATGTAGCTTAGTGAAATATATAACATTTTTTAATTGATCTAATAAATAATTAATTCTATGAAGAGGATATCGATTCTTTACCGTGATCTTGTTCAGTGTTTGAAAATCAATACACATCCTCCATGTACTATCTTTCTTTGGAACTAATACAATAGGAGATCCACACGGAGAGGAACTCGGTCTTATGATTCCTTTATCGACCAATTCTTGAACTTGCTTCTTTATTTCTACATTATCTATCATTGATAACCTATACAAACCAATCTTAGGAAGAGGAGAATCCTGTTGCAAATGGATTTCATGTTCAACCTCCCTCTTAGGAGGCAACCCTATAGGTTCCTGAAATAACTCATCATAGTTAGATATGATCTTTACCAATTTATGTTTATGATCTAGATCACAACCTAGCAAAGCATTTGATATGTCTTCTTCTTTTTTCTTCACCACCATGAGAAAACCATATGATTTGGTCAATCTACACCAACAATCCATGCAAACCTTGATATGTGAAATTCAACCTAATTCTGATTCGAGTTCTCAGATCTTGTTTGTGCCTCTATCCTCCATATCTTAATCTAGAGCTCTGAGGAGCAACTCGATCGATTCCATGACCTCTGGAAGTCAAGAAATTTAGCAGGTGGGAAATAATCGTTGCAAATGACAAAGATTTAAAAAAAAAATACATTCAAGGCTAAAGCCTTACAATTTCTTTTTTCATAAAATTAACAACTTTTAATCTCTATATTATTACTCTTTTAAAAAAAATCTTAATTTTTATTACCATCCATTTTAAAATTAGTTAATTATTAATTGTCAATTCCAATATCACCATCCATTTTAAAATTGATTTGATTAATTATTAATTATATCATAATAAATTTGAAGTAGAAAGTTTCCTTATCTCTTTACTTCTCCAAAATCTCCCCTTCTTTAATTAGATTTCCTTTGGAAACTCTATCAAAGTTAATATTGATCACCCTATGAAAAGTGGAGTAAAGTGGACTCCACTCTTTGCACTAGCTTGTGTTACTTAGTAATATGTATGGATGCATGTTTGGACATTTGAAATATATAAATGTTCATGCATGCTTGGTCACTTATAAAGTTTATCTTTATGTGAATTAAAATGAAAATACATAAATTTAAAGTATTAAATTTTTTTATGACATATAGTATTAAATGTTATATAAAATAATTTGTAAAATTTAAATAAAAAATGTATTTATGTAAAGTTTAATAAAATATATATTAAGTATTTATGTAAAGTTTTAAAAAAAAATGTATTTATGTAAAATTTATTATAGTATTAAATGTGATATAAAATAATTTGTAAAATTTAAATAAAAAATGTATATATATATAAAGTTTAATAAAATATATATTTTAAGTATTTATGTAAAATTTAAAAAAATGTATTTATATAAAATTTATTATGTAAGTAAAAAAAAATTATAAAAAAATTATATACATTTTTATTAATAAAATAATTTGGAAAAATTACATGCACTTCTATCAATTGAAGTGTCTAGGGTAAACTATATAACAATACTATGATTATATATAAAAGTAAGAAATTATTTATTTTTACAAATTGAAATAGTTCCAATTATTTATATATTATGCTTTACCAATTCACCAAAGCAATTGATCATAACAATAAATTAGAAGATATTTTTGTTTATTTATATATTATGCTTTACCAATTCACAAACATAATCTGAATAAAATGAAATGGTTTGTTGATCGCTTAATACAAATTTAGGTTATAAGTTTATTGGTAAGATGGAAAGTGGAGAATCATTTTACAAAAGATGTTAAGGGCATTGTTGCTAGAGAAGAAGGCTTCTCAAAATGGTAACAAATATCGTAACTAAAGATTATGGTATAAACTACTCAAGTTTATGTCAACTAAAGATTGGGTATAAAAGATTCAAGTTTATGTTATAGAAGGCTTAAAATAATTTAAGTCTTATGGTATTTTGGAAATGGTTTTATAACTACAAATCCCTTCTTTCTTTTCATGGAGTTTGATTCTCATTTTTTTCAAAATTATGGATGAATGGAGATTTGGGTAAGAGGACATAAATAGTAGCTTTGGGAGGTTGTTCTATCATCTAACTTTAACCACAACCCCCATGTGGCATGAAGACCACTTCTAATGAGACTTCTCCACACTAGCAAATAGAACCACTACCAATCAAAAGAAAAATCAGTTACTCTTCCCTAATGTGTCATTGGTTTCACTCATTACCAGGTAGGGAGGAGCTTGATTCGTCCAAGAGGTGGAAGGCTCCATCTACCACATGGTAAAGAAGATGAAGGAAACCATGATCACCAGAGAAAAGGGGAGGACATACCTCTAAGGGAGATTGGCATCTTACAGTAGACATTGCAAGGTCAAAGGCAAACTAGAGGTTTGCAGAGCAATTTGAGAGAGTATCGAATTCTCTATAGATTTTATTCCATGCGAGTAAGGTAAATAATTTCCAAGTCGTAGAGAAGGCCATTGCAATCATTAGAGACATTAAAAACTATGGTATTTTCCCCATTAATACCATTGTAATATGATTGTATGCTTGAAATTAAATAAATCCAAACAAGAGCCATTTTGTTGTTGGTTTTCCAAATATTGGGTTTCAATCCCTATGTTATCATTGTTAGTATAGTCAATTTTTTCAATAGTGTATCTCTTGCATTATATTATAGTCTACAAATAAGATTTGTGCATAGTTTTTTAATACATTGAGATAATAGAATAGAGGACTTGATTAATAAAACTCCTCATTTAAAAATTCTAGCATTTGTGTTGATGAAATAGATAGTCTAGAAGCCTATTGTTTACAAATTATATGGTATCAGAGCCAAACACTAGAAACACTTAGTGAACAACCTATATGGTAGACATCCACAATAGTTACGAGAAAGTAGAAAGGCTTTCCTACAAGGTCTAGAGAGGAGTAGAAGAGAAAAAATGATGGGGACTTCCAAATGAAGAACATGACAAGGAAGATCTAGAGGTCAAGTTTACTCAACGGGAGAAGAGCATTGTTGCATTCCTTGAGATGCTAACACAACTACTGATAATGAAGGATAAGGAAGAAAAATAACCAAAGACTGAGCATGAAGAAGAAAAGGTTGCCCAGAAGATTCCAAAGGTGAGAGGCTTGGAGTCTCGGGTAATAATAGCCCTCTTTCTTCATTTTCCAATATTCCATTTAAGGTAGAAGACAAACTTGAAATGCCAACTTATGATGGTCAAGTTAATGTTGAGAAGTTGAATAGTTGATTGAAAGAGTTAAAAGTTTATTTTGTTCTTTATAAAATAAAATAATCATTAATAGATTTCTTTTACCCATTTAAAAATGTATGGATATGATTTGTACTAGTGGGAGATATATGTAGATCCCTTGAGGCTAGGGAAAAAATGCATGGTTATAAAATGGGAGCATTTCAAGGAATTGCTGAAATCAAAGTGCTATCCCTTAGGCTATGAAGAAGGACTACACATGAAATGGTGGCACCTTTCGCTAGAACAAGGACAGTGTTGAAGAATACATGTCTAAAATTTAGAAGCAAGCCATCAAGATGGGTATTTGTTTGGAAGAGCTTGGAGAAGTGGTGAAGTACCTTAGAGAACTATACAACCATATCCAAAGGAAATTGTAGTTTCTTGGTGTGAAAAACATAAGTGAGGAAAGCAATAAAACTCTCTACATTAAGTTGGAGTTTAGAAAGGGGTGATGACAAAAGGACCAACGGAAGACCAACAAGATGAAATACAAAAGGATTGCAACCACAACCCAAAAGGGAAATTATCCTAATAGGCATTACAAACATTGTGATGTGGATATGCACACATATGAGAAGTGATAGAAACTTCATTTGGAGTTGCATCCAAAATGGCATAAAATCTAGGCTGGAGCAATGATAACTATCAAGATGGGAGGAACCAAGGTAGAAAGCATCTCTGACATAGATGTAAGCCATACTATTCACCATATTGCAATGGCCACTTGGGAAAGTGGAGACATAAATGCATTATTTTGAATCAAAGTTCAAGTGGAGAACCATAAGGTAAATGATTTGTTTTACGATGGTTCACAATGTAATCTAAGTTTTAAAACCCTAGTTGATGGTATTGGTCTAGAAACCTATAATATAGAACACCATGTTTGTTGGATTGGACACATGATAAATATGCAATGAGAATAATCACAAGATGTAAAATCATGATGGTCATTAATGTTGATAAAGTAAAATATGAATTTGTGTCACTAGATACATGTGTAGTGATGTTTGGTAGCCAATACTCATGGGATATGCATGTATCGCTTGGTTAAATGTGATAAAGTCTACTTCATCGAAGCACACAAAGGGAGAGGAAGAATCTCTTTTATCAACAAACAAGTGAAAGCAAGTAAAATGATTGAGACAACGTGAAGGCATTGTGTTTCCATCACCTTCAATGATGGGATTTTCGTGATAAAAGGTATCCCAATGAAAAGGTGTGATGTGAAAGGGGATATAAACAAGGAAAAATGATTTATTGATGGAAAAATAAGAAGTGGATCCGTTAACCATGTCATTGTGCATCCGTTAATCATTAGAACATCTGATTAGCACAAATTAGTGAAGTATGGCAAGCGCACAAATATGATGGCGGACCACGTTTTGGCGTTCCACACATGTTACGCGGTGTTTTGGCATCGCTTGGCGTGTTACGCGGTGTTTTGGCATCGCCTCTCGGCGTTTTGGCGTTTCCAAATGCTACGTGGTGTTTTGGCATCGCCTCTCGGCGTTCATCAGCCACGGGTTTAAGTAATTGGGCATCGCCTCTCGGCGTTCATCAGCCACGGGTTTAAGTGGTTTGGCTAGTCAACTTCAACCGTAGCAATCACGTGGCATGAAGCCACTTTCAATAAGACTTCTCCACGTTGGCAAATGGTTTCCATAAGACTTCTCCACGTTGGCAAATGGTTGAATGGTGAATCAAAGGCAAAATCAATTCCTCTTCCTTTGCGTGTCGTTGGTTTCTCTCGTTACGCGGAAGGGAGGAGATCGATTCCTCCAGGAGGTGGAAGCTTCATTTACGACGCAGCAGAGAAGATAAAGGAAGGATGAACCGTGAAGGGAGCAAAGGTCGTAGGGTTGAAAGTGAAGTAGAGGTCTGTAGGGCAATTCAAGATAGAATTACATGTTTATTGTTTTTTTACTAAGAAGGTGAAAAATAAACTATAAAAAAATATACTATCAACTGTGTTATTGTTAATCCTATAGAATTGCCCAGTTGCAAAGGTCATTGAAATCATTGGTGTTTCTAGTAGTTTGCCATCAACGTTGTTGTAGTTGCAAAAAATCATTGGTATGTGATTTGAATGTATTACTGAGATTAATTAAAGCCAAATAAAAACCATTTTGTTGTTGGTATTCTCAAGATTGAGTTCTTAAAGTAAATCTGAAGTTTTAGTTGGAAGTGCTTTAATTACATTTCCAATTGATTCAAGGAAATTTGCAGTCATAAATGAGATTCAAATTTGGTTAACGCAGACTTAGAATTACTCAGAATTCTTGGAATGAGAACAGTTTTCTCAATTCTTACATTATTATGGTTAGTATAGTGGATTTACATTATTATATTTTTATATTATATTATAATCTGCTAATAAAAATATAAGATTGATTAATTAAATTTTACATTTAAAAATTCTAATTCTAACATCTGTATTGGTGAAACAGAAAAATCATAGACCTACTTTTTTGTTATCAATAACCATGTATGTTTTTGTTATCAATAAGTCTAATATTCCATACATTGTGTTTGTATTCCATAATAAGATATGTTGCGTATGTTAAAATAAAATAATAAGATATTTTATTTTCAATGAGCGAACTAGTTGTTCATGCTGACAATTTCTGAACAGGCTCCACTTTCATGTAATTTACAATCTAATCCCTTGCATCATGACCTCACATATATAATTTGAAATCTCTCTCCTTGCATGTGATAGCTTTTGATACACATAAACAGTGTAGTGCTCTGTATTTTGAAATTATCGGTCTTCAAGTTCAGTCTTCAAGCTATTTCAAACTTAAGCGGTCTAACACAACTTATTTATAAGCTTCTGACTAGTTCACTCGGTTAACCACTCCAAACTAAAGCGTTCTAGCAAAACATTGAGGATGAGATTTGGAATGGACAGCCACTTTCCTCCCATCTTTGGATCAGAGATTTTACGCAACTTGCTAGAGAAATTTATGGATCAAAACTGTGTATGGAGTTTTGAAATGTTTAATATTTAGAGTAGACACTTCACCCACCATCATCAAATCAGTTTTTTATGTCCTGGATGATGGATGGAATATCCACTCTAAACTTTGAAGGTTTTAAAACTCCAAACACACAATTTTAATTCAAAAATTTCTCTAACATTATGACTAACTATGAAAACCTGCATACTCATATTTTATGAGACTTCTTCACTCCAAATCACTCCCTCATATCCATAAATTTGATATCTGATTAAATTTAAAGAAAAGTCCTTCAAATACCCACACAGTGAAATATCAAGATATTCTAATTTCTCAAGATTGCAAATGGAAATATCAAGATATTCTAATTTCCCAATGTTGCAAATGGAAGGTGGCAAGCTTGACAAGGTTGGACATGTAGACAATCTTAGCACCATAAGTGAGCTCAACCTTCCTAGGTCATCAGGCAAGTTTTGGATAAGACGGCAATTAGTGACAGACAATCTTTGGAGCGAAGTTAAATTGCATAACTACAGTTCAGGGCTTCCACTTCCCTATCTAATAGACTGATATTTCCAAGGCCCTCACATAGGCATACATATAATTTTTCCAACATTTCCTAGGCTCTACAGTTATCGTAAAGAGGAGGCACGCGCATCTTATGAAGAAGCTCAGACCTAATCTGAATAGGTGAAGGAAAGTTGGGCAGCACTCTGAGTGTTGCATGCCGAGAACTGTAATTGTATAATATAAGATCCTTCAATTTTGGCATGGTCTGCAGAAATGTTGGAACACAATATTTTTCTGCGGCAAAGAGTAAAGCTAGAACTTCCACCTCAGGAAATTGAATTTGACACCAAGCTTGCTCTTGACGGAGGCGAATCTATATTCGACGGCGCCATTCCTAATACATCTATATTTGTGCGAGGCATGAAAAGTTTCTTACGATTGACGGAGGCACATCTATATTCGAGGGCGCCACTCCTAACACATCTATAATAGACGGCGCCATTCTGAAAGCAATTGATGACATAACCCGACACTACACAAACTGGACATTATAGCCGCCGATGGTATAGTTTGGGGGCTTGTCCCCAAGTAGCAGCCCACCAACGTGTCGTGAATCCAACGACCCACGTCTTAAGTACCGACGGCCCTCGACGATCCAAGGATCGTACGGACTTAATGTGCCACGTGTCACTATGATCTGACGGCCTCGAACGTGCCACGTGTCCCAAGGATCGGATGGTCTGTAATTTGCTACGTGTCGGTGGGATCGGACGGCCTAGAACATGGCACGTGTCCCTGAGATCTGACGGCCTGGAATGTGCCACGTTTGTCGAGGATCCAACATTATCGAACATGCCACGTGTCCACAGCTTCTGTGGCCTAAAATTCGCCACGAGTCCAAAAGATAACGTGGCCTAAAATTCGCCACGTGTCCGACAGATCCGACGGTCAGGAATTCGCCAGGCGTCCCCGAGATCTGATGGCCAGTAAATTGCCACGTGTCCACCAAATCCGGCGGCCTGGAAATTGCCACGTGTTCACCAGATCCGGCAGCCTAGAAAGTGCCACGTGTCCACCAAATCCAGCGGCCTGGAAATTGCCACGTGTTCACCAGATCCGGCGGTCTAGAAAGTGCCACGTGTCCATCAATTCCGGCGGCCTGGAAATTGCCACGTGTCATCCAGATCCAGCGGTCTAGAAGTTGCCACGTGTTGATTATCTGATGGCCCATATGGCATAGATCCTAAGGTCTTAAATCGGCCACATGTCAATTATCCAACGGCCCACATGCCACAGATCCTAAGGTCAGGAATTGGCCACGTGTCAAATATCTAATGGCTTACGTGACGTTCATACTAATGAAATGGTACGGATTAGACACCTCTAGCGCATACGTGGCGCAGATCGTACGTCTAAAATGGTACGGATTTGACAGTTTCTATCGCCTACGTGGCCTAGATCGTACACAGCGAACGGAATCCCTGAGGCCAGAGGCGAAGCAGCTTAGTTGGCGGAGGGATCCGACGCCTTGCAAACGGCACGTGGCACCTACCTGCCGCCCACCTCATATCCGGTTTTTCTACTCAGCGAGCCGAAACCTGGAAGCCAGAGGGGAAATAGCTCAGTTGCCCGAGGGCTTTTCCGGCGAATAAGGATACCTCTGGTCCAAGCCTCGAAGCCTTTAGAAGATTTTTTTTTCCAGGGGCACCTCTATACCTCCTCAAGCTTCGATATCTTGTGATTTCCAACTGTTGCAAATAACTAACAGGATATCGCTGTTGTTCGTTCCCGGTCCTTCCATTGAAAGGTTCTCTTTGTTTTCAGAGAGTTTAACGACTCATAACAACTCAGTTAATAGGCTCAACTCAGTCGTAGATTTAATAGGCTCAACTCAGTGGTAGATTTAATAGGCTCACCAGCAACAGTAACAACTAGCGGCAGAGGCATCAAGGGTTTTAGATGGAAGTCAAGACTTGCTCCCAACTGTCTAATATATCAGGAAAGTGAAACTAACACATTCATGTTTCGAATTTTTAATAATTTTATTATTATTTAAGTTTAATAAAAAAAAAAAAATTTAAATTTTTAATAAAAAAGTTTATTTAAGTCGTAGATTTATCATTTTATTGATTGATTTTAATAATTCTTCTACTCTAAAATAATCTAAATCCTATCGTTCAAAAGTTGTGATTGTGCTCAAATTAATTACATAATTAAACACCTTGTACAAGTGAAACCTCGAACTCAAAGTAATACATAAATTATCTTTATGATCTTTCACCAACATTTTTGGTAGGTACATACGGAAGATAATTATGTAATAATAGCTTTTAGGTTTAAATTAATTATATAATTAAATATTGTGAATTGTTAAATAGTATATTTGGTAATAATATATACATCGTGTGTTTTAAACAGTTGGTGTGTTTTAATTGATAAAATGTGTTTATTTTCATTAAATAAAGAATAAGTTAATAAGTGGAAAATTTATGTTTTTAACGAGTTTAATTTTTAATTTTTTTTTGGAATTTTGATCATTTGAATTGCTTTAAAATAAATAAAACTCAGGGAAAAGTTTTCGAATTTCAATTCAATGGAATTATAATTTTTTATAAAAAAAAAGTTATTATGGGAAAAAATATGTAGCCAATAAAAATGTTGATTTGTGTACTTATTAACTTACACCATTGAATAAGGTTTATTAGGGAGTTGATGAGTAATTATTTATATAAAGTAAGTTGATAAGTAGATAAATTAAAAAAAAAAATAGTGAAAATTATTTCCTAAATCCAATAGGAATTTTTTCTTAAGTGATAGTTCCATTTAATTGATGGAAACTTTGCCCATAGAAATTTTGTCTTAAGTTATATTTCCACTTAATTGATCTTGTGTTTACCGACTATAACAAGTATTAACATGATAGTAGATAGTATATTTTATTTTCTTTCCATCAATGATTGGTGTCAAACTTATTAAACTTATTATGAATTCCTTTGATGATGTTATATTTATGGACATGGCTGAAGTATAGATATTGTTATGTCATTATGCGTGATGTTTTTTCATAGATTAGTCATGGGCATGTGATTGATGTCATATATGCATGGTTGACCTAATTCACATAAGCAACCTTGTGGAGAGTTAATTCTCCATGGTTTCATCTATTGCTTAAGAGTTAAGTATACATAATTTCATTTAGGATTTTGATGATATTGTATACATGTGTATTTTCAACTAATTTGCAGATTGAGACCATGGGAGTTTTAAGGTGCTAACATTGTGATTGAATTTGATAACAAGAAGTTATCAATAATATACATTGTTTAGATATTGTTCAATAACTCTATGTTTGATGTTTTGGCAAGTTTGTGTATACATAACTTTTATGCAAGATGCTTGAGACATCTCGATTTTTTTTATCACATGGAAGTTAACAAATGTCAAAACAATTAGTAGGGGAAAAGGTCTTTT
>JASDQU010373040.1:50257-64867 GCA_032191745.1 Picea mariana
CTAGTCTACCCTCCATCTCTGTGTATAATGCATCGGCATCCAATAATGATAGAGACCATGAAGGCCAAACCCTAGATTCAGATGCGGGGGTTGATCTTTCTTATCCCCTAAATGCTTTAGACTATGAGCTCGACATTCCTCCTAGCCCCGCTCTGGACTTGAAGGACGAAGTCTGTCTATCTCAAAAGGAAACATCCACGGGTTTGTCGGAGAACCCGAATCTTAAATCCCTTAGTGAAAATTGGCAATTCGAGGATGACTTTGAAAACTATCAGCAGTTAAAAAGCCCATGCATGGGTTTGGAAGAAGATGCCTGGAATGTGAGCCAATTGCAGGATTATGTGAATAAAGATTTTATAAGCCCAGGCATGTTATTTGACGACGATTATTCTGAGACATGGAGATCGGAAACTGCATGTGACATCTAACTTGCAAGGGCTCATTAAGACTATATAGCTTGTAATTGTATCTCATGAAGGGTAGTTATAGTGGCACAGGGCAGTTACAGTTGTACCATACAGACTTTCAACGTTTTAACATGGAACAATTTATTCAAATATGCAGATCATAATTTGTGTGATTATTGTAATTTTCCTCTTTGTCACAACTGTTGTAATCACTGATGTGTTTGAGTTCAATGATTGTTGTAATTTGTGATGTGTTTGAGTTCAATGATTGTTGTAATTTGTGTTCTGCTCCCCGCTGTTATAGTTGATGATACGCTCGTCTATGTTAGTGAACTCGTTGAATTAATGTTGTTACATTTTTTATTCCATCAATATGCGATGCTCATGTTGATGGGCCACTTAATTTTTTGCGTACTAGCGGCATATATTTTGTGAAACATAACTCCTTTGTTCCTATTGTCAAGGAGCTATGCTTCCCATCTTATGGCCCCTCGTTGATTGCACGACATATCTTCCAACCTTGAAGCAAGCACTATAAGAGACTAAGAATGATTGAAGAAACAATACGTAATAATGATTGAAGGATTCAAGAGGTATTATGAACTTAGGTATTGTGAACTTCCAATGACGTTAGCAAACTTGAAGGAAAAGTTCAATGGAAAATGTTAATCTGTATGAGATGTACATGTTATGTTACTTAGTTATATTAGATGTTATCATTGAAATATGTTTTATTTTCAATTGGATATAGCATTTGTGTATATATTAGAGGAAGGTAGGAAACAATACACTATCTAGTAAATTCGTTTTAGCTTTAAATTTATTATAGGTTAAGAGAAATCCACATCAAATCTTTGACATATAAAATTGTTTTTAAGTTTTTGCAATTTTCAAAAAGATTTTGGAACAAGTTCTAAGAGTTGGAGAAGTCTAGTCTAGACAAACATCAAATCATGTCAAAACACAAGTTAGTTAATATATATGGATTGCATGTAAAATGCTTCTACATTGTGTTGATAATGTATGTAAATTTTATGGGATTTTCAATGAAATAAGTATGTGACACTTTCCTATTTTCACTTCTACTTCTATGGTATGGTCATTAAAGTTGCGTTTCCAACCATGCTTATGGTTATTTATAATAGGATCAATATTGTATATTTTTTTATTTAGAGGCTAGTGCATGCCACACTTCCCTTTCATGACATGTGACATGTTAATTGTGATAGAAATTTCTAAAAAACCTAGACTAAGAAAAATTATTAGAGATACATGCACAATTTCTTAAACTATGGTCTAAAAATATGAAAGAAATAGAATTAGCTTTGTTATCACGTAATCTTTACTTTCCCAAAGCCCAAGGAAATTGAGACAAGATTGGCGTAACAAGCGGGTGACCTATCATTGTCACCTTAATAGGAAATCCATTTATGTTTAGGAGTATTATAAGACTACCCCCAGGGAGGCATCCCTAGTAACCTGAAAGGAAGAGTAAGCTAAGGATAAGGACAAGAAAATCTCCCTCTCACCGGTCACCAAAGTTAAGGGTGTCTACGTCCGAGGAATTGAGGAAAAAAAAGAACGTTTGTGTACCTTCTTGGAACAAGAACAATATAGCATGTATTTATAATTTCCAAGTACCAAATGATAATAAAAGCCTCAAATACGTTAGACAATAAAAAAATGAAGTGATTGAAGCAAATTTGTAGCAATTTATTAGTTTACAACAATAATAAATGTTATGTAACAACCACAAAAATTAGTGCTCAGAATTGCTAGAAAATACAGTGAAAATTGAGCATATATCAAGTAGATTCCTTAGCAATTGTCACAAGCAAGTTTTGAGTAAGTTATCTTAGTATATGCAAAAAATTTGTTGCAGTTAGATGGTTGTAGTAAACATTTATAAAAAAATAAAGAAATTTAGATATCTGGGCTATGTTAGTGTTAGACTTAGTTAGCACAGGCTTGAGAGAATAAGGTTTGAGTGTTTGATCAATATTCCAACAAGAGAGAAGTGAGAACTAGTATCTTTTAGGGTTTATGGAGTCAATTATATCAACATAATAACTTGGAGAAATAACAATAATTATACGTTTCTAAGATATGAAAAGGTGGAAGCTTGAGGAGTATCACCTTAAGTGCTCAAGTACCAAGCCCTTAAGAGAAGGTACAACTAAGGTGTAGGCACTTCTAGGCCCTAGCGATTTATCCTATCCTTAGACTCTTGAAATATATTTAATGCAATAAGAAATAAACAAAGCTTCTAAAGCCCCAACACTTTAGGGCTTTAGAAGTTTGTCTAGACAAGATCTTCTTAGGCAAGACTAGCAAAACAAAGAGCAGGAAAGAAGCACCTTATGTTTCTTACTCCCAGATTTTTTAAGCAAGCAATTTCATAATATTAAATATGAAAAATTAAGCATACCATAAACATTTATCATGAAATGAAAATTGCATATTTACTTACTTCACCAAGAATAATCAAGCATAAAAAACCTAGATTTTCCAAAATTCCACCAAGAAATGATCCAAAATGCATCCAAACAAGTCTCCGAGAAAGTGTGCCTCCAAATTTCAGCCAAGTACCCCAAAAAGGGTGCCAATTTCAATCCCCCTCTTCTGAGAGGTTAGTTATTATAAAAAAATGAAACTAGCCAGCCATATTTATATGGCAAATCCTAGCTAATTTACACAAAAGTTGTGTCTTTTCACAAAACAAAGCCTACATGTCAATTTTCTCTTAAAACTCAAAATTAAATCATTTATCACAAAATAAACCCTTATAGGGTGACATCATCCTTTCTAGGGTGACGTTAGGCCTCCACCATGAGATATTAACTCATCTAGAAAAACGTTGGGCGTCCAAAGGCCCTCCTCCATGCCACACGTGCCAAAATTGTAGCCCAAAATCTCTCAATGTCAAACCCTAGCCCTGCGTGATGTCATGGGGCTACTAGGGTGATGTCCAAGGTCTCCAAAACCAACGTCCAGGTGGGGAAGGGTGGCCCCTCGTCATTTAGGCCTGTTAGGGTGCCTCCAAAGGAAACATACTCTTCATTCAGTGTGAAAAATGGTCGTCACTGTCTTGCCCCAAGCCTGGGGTCTCTGCATCCATCCTTAGGCTTCAAGACCTCATGAATATTCGAACTGATCATATCCTCATGAATGGATTTTAGTTTTTATCTTATCTTGTTCCAATAGTTTGATCATCTAATTACTTTTCTCTAAGGATTTTTGGAATATGGGTCTGCGACTTATTGAAATCGATCCATATCAATAGTACAAAAGATTGGTTTGTTATCTTCATAAAGATGGTCCTACCTCATTGGATATTTAATTCATAGAATATTGAATCTCTAGAGCACGAGGTCTATCATAGATATGTTTCGGGAAGATCTTAACTATGGTTGTTCACCGGGTAACGTCCTGTAAGGACAAACATATACACTCTCCATGGTTCCATGAGTCACAAGTATCATAGCAACTAAATCACAACCAATAATCAAAGCAATTGAACATGTGCATCAATCCCCCCTAAACCAAACAAATGCTCAAGGACGTTATACAACTTGCCAAATTTAGGTTTGGGAAGGGTCTCAAGATTCCCTATTGGGTCAATAACTCCCAAGTCTATGGTGTTTCCTATGTGTAGCCTATCCTAGTCATGTGTGTATGTGAAATGGTGCAGGATAAAATTTTGTGCATGGGGTTCATGACATAAAAGGATTTATATTATCTTACCTATAGGTGCCTTTGTGGAGGGTGAGCTACACATTATCCTTAATGCAATTTTTTCCAATCCCATTTGTTTGTCGTTCTTCTTCCTAGACTTTGATTTCATTTTTTCTTTCATGTTTCAAGGAACTAGTTGGAGGCCATTGTCATGGCTTGGTTTCCACATACGACAGTTTCATTCACAAGTACCTCACGGAAATGAGAAGTTTGGCTCATGATGAGACCCCCTTTTCCCTAGTCATGTAATTGAGAGCCACTAACCTGGCTTGGTGACCAGATGATTGTAATGTCATACCACTAAATACTTATGATCATGATAGGACAACTCATGATGAGACCTCCAATCCACCAACTAACACATTGAGTATTCATTATCATTCATTTTGTGGGCCCCCTATTCTTACAAAGAATTGTTTTATTGCTTTCTCGGGGATCCCTAGGCGAAGCATCTCAAAGGTTTTATGATTGGATTTTATATTTTCCCAACTACTTTTACCCTATGTGCCTTCAACCCCTTCTTCCCATGAGGTAAGGTACAATCCCTTCTTGGGTCAATAATCTCGAAGATCCCAAAAGGATGGGGAGACAGAGGGAAAATGGCATGAAACGTGAAAAGTATGGTAGTGAACGAACGATGAACTTTCAAGGAATCACCTAGTAGCAACCTATTTATGAGGAAAACCAACTTATGCATTTATATGTGTTCTATGTATATGCGCATATACATAAGCACACATATATGGAAGATGCCATTATGGAAGTGGCCAACTTATGTATATGCATCGTCCGTATATGCATATTTATGGAAGCCATCGTCAGTATATGCGTCGCTCATATATGCGCATATACCAAGTGGTTGCATATATAGATGACTCATATACGAAAGGTTCATATACGAAAGAAATTTACGATAATCAAAATGCATCTTCCATATATGTGTGCTTCTATATATGCAAATTTAAGGAAGTTGTCATCTGCAAATGCACATTTTACGTGCATTTATATGCGTCATCTATATATGCGCATATACAGAAGAGCGCATATATAGAAGATTCCATTATGGAAGTGGGCAGCTTTCGTATATGCATAGTTTGTGTATGCACATTTATAGAAGTCGTCGTCCATATATGCGTCATCCATATGCACATATACAGAAGTGCGCATATGGACTTGAAGGATGAAGTCTGTCTATCTCAAAAGGAAACATCCATGGGTTTGTCAGAGAACCCGGATCTTAAATCTCTTAGTGAAAATTGGCAGTTCAAGGATGACTTTGAAAACTATCAGCAGTTAAAAAGCCCATGCATGGGTTTGTAAGAAGATGCTTGGAATGCAAGCCAATTGTAGGATTATGTGAACAAAGATTTTATAAGCCCAGGCATGTTATTTGACGACGATTATTCTGAGACATGGAGACCAAAAACTGCGTGTGACATCTAACTTGCAAGGGCTCATTAAGACTATATAGCTTGTAATTTTATCTCGTGAAGGGCAGTTATAGTGGCATAGGGTAGTTAGAGCTGTACCATACATACTTTCAACATTTTAACATGGAACAATTTATTCAAATATGCAGAGCATAATTTGCGTGATTCTTGTAATTTTCCTCTTTGTCACAACTATTGTAGTCACTTATGTGTTTGAGTTCAATGATTGTTGTAATTTGTGATGTGTTTGAGTTCAATGATTGTTGTAATTTGTGATGTGTTTGAGTTCAATGATCGTTGTAATTTGTGTTATGCTCCCCGTTGTTATAGTTGATGATACACTCGTCTATGTTAGTGAACTTGTTGAATTAATGTTGTTACACTTTTGATTCCATCAATATGCGCTGCTCATGTTGATGGGCCACTTAATTTTTTGCGGACTAGCAGCATATATTTTGTGAAACATAACTCCTTTGTTCCTATTGTCAAGGAGCTATGCTTCCCATCTTATGGTCCCTTGTTGATTGCACGACATATCTTCCAACCTTGAAGCAAGCACTATAAGAGACTAATAATGATTGAAGAAACAATATGTAATAATGATTGAAGGATTCGAGAGGTATTATGAACTTAGGTATTGTGAACTTCCAATGACGTTACCAAACTTGAAGGAAACGTTCAATGGAAAATGTTAATCTATATGAGATGTACATGTTATGTTACTTAGTTATATTAGATGTTATCATTGAAATATGTTTTATTTTCAATTGGATATAGAATTTGTGTATATATTAGAGGAAGGTAGGAAACAATACACTATATAGTAAATTCGTTTTAGTTTTAAATTTATTATAGGTTAAGAGAAACCCACATCAAATCTTTGACATATAAAATTGTTTTTAAGTTTTTGCAATTTTCAAAAAGATTTTGGAACAAGTTCTAAGAGTTGGAGAAGTCTAGTCTAGACAAACATCAAATCATGTCAAAACAAAAGTTAGTTAATATATATGGATTGCATTTAAAATGCTTCTACATTGTGTTGATAATGTATGTAAATTTTATGGGATTTTCAATGAAATAAGTATGTGAGGCTTTCCTATTTTCACTTCTACTTCTATGGTATGGTCATTAAAGTTTTGTTTCCAACCATGCTTATGGTTATTTATAATAGGATCAATATTGTATATTTTTTATTTAGAGGCTAGTGCATGCCAGACTTCCCTTTCATGACATGTGACATGTTAATTGTGATAGAAATTTCTAAAAAAACTAGACTAAGAAAAATTATTAGAGATACATGCACAATTTCTTAAACTATGGTCTAAAAATATGAAAGAAATAGAATTAGCTTTGTTATCACGTAATCTATACTTGCCCAAATCCCAAGGAAAGTGAGACAAGATTGGTGTAACAAGCGGGTGACCTATCATTGTCACCTTAATAGGAAATCCCTTTATGTTTAGGAGTATTATAAGACTACCCCAAGGGAGGCATCCCCAGTAGCCTAAAAGAATGAGTAAGATAAGGATAAGGACAAGAAAAGCTCCCTCTCATCGGTCACCAAAGTTAAGGGTGTCTACGTCCAAGGAATTGAGGAAAAAGAAGAATGTTGGTGTACCTTCCTGGAACAAGAACAATATAGCATGTATGTATAATTTCCAAGTACCAAATGATAATAAAATCCTCAAATACGTTAGATGATAAAAAAATTAAGTGGTTGAAGCAAATTTGTAGCAATTTATCAGTTTACAACAATAATAAATGTTATGTAACAACCACAAAAATTAGTGCTCAGAATTGCTAGAAAATATAGTGAAAATTGAGCATATATCAAGTAGATTCCTTAGCAATTGTCAGAAGCAAGTTCTGAGTAAGTTAGCTTAGTATATGCAAAAAATTGGTTGCAGTTAGATGGTTGTAGTAAACATTTATAAAAAAATAAATAAATTTAGATATCTGGGCTATGTTAGTGTTAGACTTAGTTAGCACAGGCTTGAGAGAATAAGGTTTGAGTGTTTGATCAATATTCCAACAAGAGAGAAGTGAGAACTAGTGTCTTTTAGGGTTTATGGAGTCAATTATATCAACGTAATAACTTGGAGAAATAACAATAATTATACATTTCTAAGAGATGAAAAGGTGGAAGCTTGAGGAGTATCACCTAAAGTGCCCAAGTACAAAGCCCTTAAGAGAAGGTATAACTAAGGTGTAGGCACTTCTAGGCCCTAGTGATTTATCCTATCCTTAGACTCTTGAAATATATTTAATGCAATAAGAAATAGACAAAGCTTCTAAAGCACCAACACTTTAGGGCTTTAGAAGTTTGTCTAGACAAGATCTTCTTAGGCAAGACTAGCAAAACAAAGAGCAGGAAAGAAGCACCTTATGTTTCTTACTCCTAGGTTTTTTAAGCAAGCAATTTCATAATATTAAATATGAACAAGTAAGCATACCATAAACATTTATCATGAAATGAAAATTGCATATTTACTTCACCAAGAATAATCAAGCTTAAAAAACCTAGATTTTCGAAAATTCCACCAAGAAATGATCCAAAATGCATCCAATCAAGTCTCCAAGAAACCGTGCCTCCAAATTTCAGCCAAGTACCCCAAAAAGGGTGCCAATTTCAGTCCCCCTCTTCTGAGAGGTTAGTTATTATCAAAAAATGAAACTAGCTAGCCATATTTATATGGCAAATCCTAGATAATTTACGCAAAAGTTGTTTCTTTTCACAAAACAAAGCCTACATGTCAATTTTCTCTTAAAACTCAAAATTAAATAATTTCTCACAAAATAAACCCTTATAGGGTGACATCATCCTTTCTAGGGTGACGTTAGGCCTCCACCATGAGATATTAACGTCATCTAGAAAAACATTGGGCCTCCAAAGGCCCTCCTTCATGCCACACGTGCCAAAATTGTAGCCCAAAATCTCTCAATGTCAAACCCTAGCCCTGTGTGATGTCATGGGGCTATTAGGGTGATGTCCAAGGTCTCTAAAGCCAACGTCCAGGTGGGGAAGGGTGGACCCTCCTCATTTAGGCCTGCCAGGGTGCCTCCAAAGGAAACATACTCTTCATTCAGTGTGAAAAATGGTCGTCATTGTCTTGCCCCAAGTCTGGGGTCTCTACATCCATCCTTAGGCTTCAAGACCTCATGAATATTCGAACTAATCATCTCGTCATGAATGGATTTTAGTTTTTATCTTATCTTGTTCCAATAGTTTGATCGTCTAATTACTTTTCTCTAAGGATTTTTGGAATATGGGTGTGCAACTTATTGAAATCGGTCCATATTAATAGTACAAAAGACCGATTTGTTATCTTCATAAAGATGGTCCTACCTCGTTGGATATTTAATTCATAGAATATTGAATCTCTAGAGCACGAGGTCTATCATAGATATGTTCCGGGAAGATCTTAACTATGGTTGTTCACCGGGTAAGGTCCTGTAAAGACAAACATATACACTCTCCATGGTTCCATGAGTCACAAGTATCATAGCAACTAAATCACAACCAATAATCAAAGCACTCGAACATGTGCATCAATCCCCCCTAAACCAAACGAATGCTCAAGGACATTATACAACTTGCCAAATTTAGGTTTGGGAAGGGTCTCAGGATTCCCTATTGGGTCAATAACTCCCATGTCTAGGGTGTTTCCTAGGTGTAGCCTATCCTAGTCATGTGTTTATGTGAAATGGTGTAGAATAAAATTATGTGCATGGGGTTCATGACATAAAAGGGTTTATATTATCTTACCTATAGGTGCCTTTGTGGAGGGTGAGTTGCACCTTATCCTTAATGCAATTTTTTCCAAGCCCATTTGTTTGTCGTTCTTCTTCCTAGACTTTGATTTCATTTTTTCTTTCATGTTTCAAGGAACTAGTTGGAGGCCATTGCCATGGCTTGGTTTCCACATATGACAGTGTCATTCACAAGTACCTCATGGAAATGAGAAGTTTGGCTCATGATGAGACCCCCTTTTCCCTAGTCATGTAACTGAGAGCCACTAACCTGGCTTGGTGACCAGATGATTGTAATGTCATACCACTAAATACTTATGACCATGATAGGACAGCTCGTGATGAGACCTCCTATCCACCAACTAACACATTGAGTATTCATTATCATTCATTTTGTGGGCCCCCTATTCTTACAAAGAAGTGTTTTATTTCTTTCTCGGGGATCCCTAGGCAAAGCATCTCAAAGGTTTTATGATTGGATTTTATATTTTTCCAACTACTTTTACCCTATGGGCCTTCAGCCCCTTCTTCCCATGAGGTAAGGTACAATCCCTTCTTGGGTCAATAATCTCAAAGATCCCAAAAGGATGGGGAGACGGAGGGAAAATGGTATGAAACGTGAAAAGTATGGTAGGGAACGAACGATGAATTTTCAAGGAACCACCTAGTAGCAACCTATTTATGAGGAAAACCAACTTACGAATTTATATGTGTCATCTGTATATGCTCATATACATAAGCTCACATATATGAAAGATGCCATTATGGAAGTGGCCAACTTACGTATATGCATCGTCCGTATATGCGCATTTATGGAAGCCATCGTTAGTATATGCGTCATTCATATATGCGCATATACCAAGTGGTTGCATATACAAATGACTCATATACGAAAGGTTCATATATGAAAGAAATTTACGATAATCAAAATGCATCTTCCATATATGTGTGCTTCTATATATGCGAATTTAAGGAAGTTGTCATCCGCAAATGCACATTTTTACGTGCATTTATATGCGTCATCTATATATGCGCATATACAGAAGATTCCATTATGGAAGTGGGCATTGTTAGCGTCAGAAGTCACTCTTGGATTGCGACAGGAGCATAGCCCAATGCCCATCAGTTTTATGTCATGATAATTTTAATGGACGATCAAATGGTTAGAGACCCAGGACATAATTACTCTAGCTCAGAGACCAGGTCTGGTATGTAAAGAACAAAGGAGGTCTTGATCTAACTTCAGTCAGTGGGTTGATTGTAAAATGGGTAGGTGGAAGACTTGGTGAGAGGAGTGAGCAAAGCTACCTCAGGCAACAAGCCTTTCAGCAGTTTGTAGAAGAAAAACTCTAAATGCAAGATCCTCTTGGTTCAGAGTTTCGGGTAACTGAAGGGGTGACTTGACTGGATCCTCCAATTCCAAGTCATTCAGCGTTGAGAAAATCACAAGACTGATTAGAGACAACGCAACTGTTACAAAGATCCAACCTACATCATCCTATAACAGCTACAACTCGACTGGATCCTCCAATTCCGAGCTGTTCTAATATAGTATGAACAAAGACATGGAAAGAAGTTGACATTCATAAGGCAAGAAGTCTCAGATGTTAATACATAACCAGAATAACCAGTGCTTCGTTAAATATTTTACAATCGGGAGCCTTGCTCAACCATCGATCCTTTGAAAAATATCAAAACTAAGTATATATACTCCTAAACATTTGCCCAACAGAGGCCTCCTAGACTTTCGGGATGAGGCATCTCTTCAATCAAATCTGGCCTGCACTCCTCTGTCATACGCCACCTTAATTCTGCATGGATTGCGCTAGGGGGTAGCTGAGCCCTTAAATTCTAAATTAGCGTGCGCAGAATTCCCTGGGGAGTCGAGGACTCGACATGGCTTCTGTGGGAAAAAACCAGTACAGAGGACCACCTCAGGTGGACTTCCTGCCGGGACCTCCATACCTTGCAATTAATGAGTGAGGCGAGGTTTCAACCACCCCCTCTCTTCTTCATTCGTTCCAAGCAGGTATCAGGATTGAGATCAAGTCGAACCGACATCTGGATAACACGGTGGCCCCCTTCTGAAATGCAACTCGACACTTTTGGCCCCCTTTGTACAGCCTTTTCTACTCCCTCAAGTGACCACGGGCCGTGACCCTACGCTTATCCTCAAAGGCGCTTCGGGGTTCGGGGCTTCAAGATATGAAGCCCTTACCCTTAGAACTCTTGAATGCCAACATGCCAATGTGATTAGATCCTGCGCCGCGCGTCCCTGGATCGGACAACTAAAATGGCGTTGGCGTTTTGGGACCCGTCTCATCACATGGTGCGCGCTAGCACCTTTTTCCCAGGCCTGTTCCTTTGTGACTGGGCACTATGACCGTGGGCCCAACTCTGGGCGCTTTCAGTGTTTCGAGGTTCAGGGTTTAGAGATGTGAAATGACGAGGAGCGCTTACCCCTCGAACTCCCGAATGCCGACATGACATGATCGCGCACCATGCGTCCTTTTGGATGGATGGCTAAGATTACGTCTTCAACGCTAACACTATGAAAATCTCGAAGGGCCCCACCCGTGGCTCAGATCATGTGTCGCATGTCCTCTTGATCAATGGTCCTGATCCTTTTCGGGATTTCTTGCACCGAGAGTTCACGATGCGCTTCTTCCTCGAAATCCCGATCGACTAAACTGCGAAAGAACGGATGTGCGTCGCGTGTCCTTCAGATGAACAACCGAGATAGCATTTGTTATTTAAAAGGGGGCTGCCTTCATTCCTAGGCTTGCTTGACGTGACCTGACGCTGGGACCGTGGGCTCAGCTCCAAAGGTTCCTTCGGCATTTCGTCGATCGGCAATTTCAGCTATAGTGAATGGGAGGTCCCTTGTCTCCCGAAACGTCGATCCCCGAAATGCTGACTGGTTGCCACCTGTCCCAACTGGATTGGACAACCTAAATTTGTCTTGAAATATGGGTGCTATCTCTTGCGCTAAATCTCGGGCAACTTGGTAGCCCCGAAAACCCGATGACCGTCGATCTGCTCTATTGATGGATCTCGGCTGCTGACAACATAACTTCGCCTGCTCGCTTGATTTGTAGCCTGAAATGAGATTTTTTCTTGTTGCGCTTGGGCGCTTCTTGTGCAACCTGCAGACCCGGATAATCTTGTGCCCAAGACAAGAATGGTTGTTAACATGCAGCATTCGTATATGCATAGTTTGTGTATATGCATTTACAGAAGTCGTCCTCCATATATGCGCATATACAGAAGCGCGCATATACAAATGACGCATATAGGGAAGGTGCATATACATAAGAAATTTACGGTAATCCAAATGCATCTTCCGTATATGTGTGCTTCCATACATGCACATTTAAGGAAGTTTTCATCCGTAAATGCACATTTACAGGCACATTTATATGTGTCGTCCGTATATGTGCATATGCAGAAGCGCGCATATACGGAAGACACCATTATGGAAGTGGCCAACTTTCGTATATGTGTTGTCCGTATATGCGCATTTATGGAATCCATCATCCGTATATGCATCGTATGTATATGCACATATATGAAAGGTGCATATACGAACGACGCATATACGGAAGGTGCATATACGAAAGAAACTTATAGTAATCCAAATGCATCTTCCATATATGTGTGCTTCTATATATGCGTATTTAAGGAAGTTTTCATCCTTAAATGCATATTTATACATGCATTCATATGTGTCATCTGTATAGGCACATATACAGAAGATTCCATTATGGAAGTGGCCAACTTCCATATATGCGTCGTTCGTATATGTGCATTTACGGAAGCTATTGTTTGTATGTGTGTCGTCCATATATGCACATATATGGAAGCGCTCATATACAGAATGTGCATATATGAACGACGCATATACTGAAGGTGCATATACAAAGGAAATTTATGGTAATCCAAATATATCTTCCGTACATGCGTGATTCCATATATGCGCATTTAAGGAAGTTTCCATTCGTAAATGCACATTTATAGGCGCATTTATATGCGCCATCCGTATATGCACATATACGAAATATGCACCTTTCATATATGTGCCTTCCGTATATGCATGCTTTCGTATATGCACATATATGGAAATGGTCGGCTTCCGTATATGCGCATATACGGAAATGGCTGGCTTCTGTATATGCGCATATACGAAAATGGTCGCCTTCCGTATATGTGCATATACGGAAATGATCGCCTTCCATATATGCACATATACAGAAGCGGTCGGCTTACGTATATGCGCATATATGGAAATGGTCGGCTTCCATATATGCCCATATATAGAAGCTGACCACTTCCGTATATGCAGATATACGGAAGTTGACCACTTCCATATATGTTCATATACATAAGTTGACCACTTCCGTATATGCGCATATATGAAAGTGGTCAGCTTTCGTATATGCGCATATACGGAAGTGGTCAACTTCCATATATACCACTTCCATATATGCGCATACATGGAAGTTGACCATTTCTATATATGCGCATATATGGAAGTTGACCACTTCCATATATGCGCATATAAGGAAATGATCGGCTTTCATATATGCACATATACATAAGTGGTCAACTTCTGTATATGTGCGTATATAGAATCTGACCAAATTCTAAATATGTTCTGATAGCCTTTTCAAAGCCAAATGACCCTACTCTTTTATCTCCAAGTTTCTTCCTCGTCAAGTAGATATTTTAGTCTTCTCCCTTCTAGCTCTTTTATGTTGCTATCGGTGTCCGTCGTGGCCCTCCCACTGAGGATTAAAGTGTGTAAGTGCTCTAGAGCCTCCTCCATAGTATCTAGTTCAATGAACCTCTGCTTCTTTTTTAATTTCTCCCATCCAGTCACCTTTTTTTTTTTAATCTTTTAATTTACCAACTAGTCACTACTACATATTGTCCATATTGTCACAAAATAGAGGAAATTTATAAAAAAAAAAGTTCATGTTGCCCGATAACGTCGGTCTTGCCACGTTAACATCGGTCTTGCCACGTTAACGTCTCTCTTGCCACGTTTTCCACTAGAACATTGCTCTTGCCACGTTTTCCACTGGAATGTCACTCTTGCCACGTTTGTGAAGATCTATGTCAGAATTGCCATGTTAACGTCGGTCTTGCCATGTTAACGTCTCTCTTGCCACATTTTCCACTGGAACGTCCCTCTTGCCACGTTTTCCACTGGAACGTCACTCTTGCCACGTTTCTGAAGATGTATGTCGCAATTGCCATGTTAACGTCGGTCTTGCCACGTTAACGTC
>JASDQU010373041.1:6547-21596 GCA_032191745.1 Picea mariana
ATTTTGCATTATGAGCATTGTAAAGCACTAATTTTGACACTTTGAGCATTAATGAAAATGATCCATTGGAAGCTGGACCAGGAGATGTAGCCCAAGAGAGGGGTGAACTCCTTTATCATTTTGTTGTGTTAATGTGTTTACTTTGATGGTTGTTATGTATGTTTATGCTTCTCATGATTAAGTAAAAACTCGTTAATTTTTATGTGTTTGTAACTTGATCCTTTTACCCAAGCACATACAATTTTCACTTGCAATTTTAAAAAGAGACTTAAGCCTTTTCATTTTCAAATCATTACATATAAATGGGCTCTTCAATCCAAGTCAAGCGACAGATTTGGATTGAACCACAATATGGAGGCAAGAGTGGAAATCAATTGTTTCGATAGGATTACGTGGTGATGAAGTTAGGGAATGGGATGGTTGCATTGTCTCTTTAATATCAAGTCATGTTTGGATTCAAGATGTAGAGGATGAGTTAATTTGGTCTCATAATCTAGCTGGAAGGAATTATACTCCAAAGTTGGGATACAAGATTTTACATGAAGGTGAAGCATAGGAGAATTCATAATGGTGGTATAAACCTATATGGAAATTCCCACTCAAGGCTATGATATTATGTGGTTGTTTCTTCGGAAAAAGGTCCTTACTTGGGACATTTTGCAGAAGAAAAGTTGGTATGAGGCCAACAATTGCTCTATATGTAAGGTCGACGACGAGACTATTCAACATTTTCTTTTATGGTGTCCTCATTCTATGCAGGTTTGGAAGAGTTGGAGACCCTTGCAAGGTTGAAAGATGTATGGGGGGTCCATCGTTGAAGAACTGCTTGAAGGCTTGGTGTGAGAATATCAATGTAAATAATTTCAAAGTTTTGCATGTCATTATTACTTGGGGAATTTGGCTCATTAAAATTGCTAGCTTGTTTGAAGACAATGTCATTCCAACCATTCAATGTGCCTCTCGAGGTTTGAATATTTCCAGGTGCTTTAGACAAACAAAAAATGTAAAGACTCCAAGGATATTGTTGAGGAAGAAACCAACAAATCTAGAGAATGGCCATATTTCAATGGTGTTGCTCAATAAGACCCATAGGTTAGTGGGGCTAGTGGGGCATTATATTTAAGGGACTCACATGTTTTGAAATTTAAAGTAAGGTTGGCTAGTGGTTCAAACAATCATGCAGAACTCATGGCTCTAAACTTATCTTTGTTGCTTGCGATAGAAAAAGGTGTTGCAAAGATACAAATATTTGGTGATTCTTTGGCGGTGATCAATTGGATGTGGGGAATTTATGCCTTAGAAAAATTATTGCCAAGGCTAATTTCAAATCCATTGTAGCTACTTTTAATCAACTTTCTTTTCATCATGTCTATAGGGAAAGGAATGATACGGTGGATGGGTTTTCCAAGGCAGGTCTTATATTGGAGGTTGGTCAATGACACATTTGGGAAATCGAGGATGGTCACTCCTCTAAATATGAACACACATATTGTCTTTGATTTATGTTTAAGGAGTACGGAGTCACTTTTTTTTACTATTTTCTTTGGTAAATTTTAGGTTCATATCTATGAACACTTGATGTATTTTGATGAGATTTGGTGCTCTCATGTGAGCACAATTTTGTTAAGACAGATAGTTGAACTGCAATGAGGCGTTAATGTGATTGATAGGTGAATTATAGGGATATGTATGGTGATATATGTTGGGATTTTTTATGTTCCAAAATTATTTGTACATGATTTTGTCTTGAATAGGGGGGAGCAAACCCATAATACTGCTCTATTTTGTATATATGGGAGATCATGATGAAGGACTTAAGACATGAAAATCAATATATGAGGATTGTAATTTTGTTTTAATTGATGAAATTACTTTTTTTTTTCTTTCTTTCTTGGTGGAATTTAACTAGCATTCCTTCCACCATGAATTATTAGTATTTGCACCTGAAACCTGTACCTTTCATAACTTTGTTGGTTCACGGACAATTGGATCAACAAGTTATGAATCACTTACATCATCAAATGGATTTGAATCAAGTGCTTAAACTTGAGCTTCCATAAACAGGATCTCGCTATGGAACCAACACTACTAATAGTAGTGTAACCAGAGGTGGTAGCAGGAAAGGTGGCTAGTTAGCAAGATGCATTTGAACCTCAAATTACTCACCATCATTCAAGTAAAAAATTGACCTAGCATCCTTGTCATCACCACAAGAGCCAAATCCTGAAGCAATTGATCCATAACCAATAGACCTCGTAACCTTGAGCGATATATAAGTTAGTAGGAGCACTATCAAATGATCGTAAAGGGTAATAAATTGGCTCCTTCTTAAGCTACTGGTTGAATTGCTTTGTGTAGAAAAGCATGCATCGAGAAATACAATACTATACTTATTTATTGATATCAGTAGCAATGTGTCATACAATGTCAATGTTGGATTTTGATGGCTAAATTATTCATAGTTGGACATTTTGATAGTGTAATGCAACAAAAAAAATTCAAACTTCTATAAAAAAACATAGTCAATAACAATGAATATGTTATAACATTGAGCCAAAAATGTCATTTTTACAGGTAGAGGTGCTTTTCAAATTTCAAAAAAGTATGATGCTTGTTGACATTATCCATAGGCTCTCACTTAAATTCAATGTACTGATTTTCCTTGTTCAACGATATTTATTTCATCCCTATGTGGGTTGTGGTTTAGGGGCATTTTGGAGCACTTGTGAAAGTTACCGAGGAAAAATACATGGTATTTGGGTTATGGCATTGGTATTTGTGAGACACATAACAACTGTAAGACATAGATGGTTGATCAAAATCTGGACCAGGGGTCAAATTTTAGCCCAAAATTCAACGTTCTCGAAATTGCCTCAAATCGGACGAGAGCGTAGGCCTCATCGTTGCGAACCCAACGCAACTCGTTTCATCTCAAACGGACGTCGGGAGCGAGAGATATTGCAATCTGTTCAGAAAGTCAAACAAGCAAAAAAATGGCGTTGACTGTACAGTCCGTACAGGCTGACGTGGCAGGGTCGTACGACCGTACGCTGACATGGCAGAGGTGATGTGGCAATAATTTATTGGCTGACATTTGGTCGAATTGGGAGGCGACACGTGGCATTGTTTGGTCAAATGATTAGGTGCCACGTGGCCTAATCATGGGCTGCCACGTGGCACCCCGGTATTAGCTATTGGTTGTTTGTCAAAATATATTGGAGTCCGTGGGGTTCGACCCCCGGACCTCCCCACAGCATAGCGCCTTCATAAAGACCGTCCGACCAACGGACTAACGATTTTGCCTTGTAATGTATGCGAGTTTATATTTATTTGAATTCAATTTATGTGATCGTTGGCAGGGGGTCGGGCCGGGGCTTAGCCCCGGCCTGCGGTCGTTTGTTGTATATATGACCATGCCATATACCATGCACCCAACGGTTGGTGCACGGGGTTTAAAACATAGCCCGTGGTCCTTGGATTGTGCCATGTGACCATAATCGGAGCGCGGGGGGAGTTTAAAACAGTTGTAACGGTTTAGCCCTTTTGCCAATACGCAAGGTCATATGACCTCCACATGCCCAGGTGCTAGGCAGTTAGGGGCTGGCGTGCCCATAACCATCCTACAGTTTGCACCGTTGGCGCGGTTGCGCCCGGTGCTGGGTTTTCACGCTATATATTGCGTGTGTGCCAAGTTCATTCAACAAGGGTGCATTTTGTAGATGCAGAGACATCAAGCTTGAGGAAGGAAATGGCAGGAGGCCTATCTTCTTCACTTTTTGGCTGATTGAGGTGTTGTAAAAGCCCAGCTAGGGGCTTTTGGATGTCCTGAATCCATTGGCACTGTTATCAAGGCCATTTGAAGACTTCTTTTGCAGGTTTGGCACCATTGAAGTTTCAGGAAGCTCTGGGGAGCTTGAAGTCCTCATTGATTGAGGACATGTTTTGGTGAGCCTATGTTTGTTTTCTGTGAATGAATAATCATTTTTGGATAATTGTTATGCTCTGAACACAGTGGGACAGATTTCAAAGGCTTTTGAGGACTTTTACAGGTGTTTTTTCCAAAGAGAAGCTCAGTGAAGCTTATGGTCACATGTAGAAGAGGTCATACCCGGATGAGCCATAATCCGTTTTCAGAGTTTTATTAGTCATTTTTGGGGTTTTTATGTGTTCTGATCCCAATGGTACAGTCTGTTTTTCCATTGGAGTTGAGAAACAGCTTGTAAAAGAACTTTTGACAAATTAATCCCAGAGAGCCAAGTCCATTAATGGAGGCTCAAGGAGATGTAGCCCGGAGAGGGGTGAACTCCTTTATCATGTTGTGATTGTTCTGAGTTTGATGGTTTATTTTCTGCAAGTTATGTTGCTGTGTTTTTTTATTTAAAGCACATATTTAACCATTTAAAAGAACATTTATTCACACATGAACATTTAAAGGAAGAAGCATAAACTTGACACATAATTTTATCTTGCATATTTTAACACATGGAGCAAGGTCCTATAAAGTTTATTTTAATGAAGTAGAGGGTGCTTGCATAGCATAACAAGTCAACTTTCTATTTTCAGATCAATGGTTTAATGGGGGTTTAATATGCATTATCCAAAACACAATTTTTTTGGTCACCCTTTCATAATTCGACAAAATAAATCCAAATTGTTTGAATGATCTAATAAGAAATGCACCTTTTTAAGGTTACAAATTGAGTTGGAGACCCAAAAATCCTAAGGCAGTGGGGAATTGCGACCATATTGCATTTTTTAGGAAAAATGATCAATAATCGACAAATTTCAATAAGAAATGCATTGGAAAATGATGTGTTTTGGATAAACTTTATCCTACACAATTTATAATGAATTACTTTCTCTAAAAGCTTTGCCAATTTGAAAGGTTGTTATTCAGATGCAATTCCTTATATTGATATGATAATATCCTCCTTTATTCTAGTAGTAATATCGTCCCAATTTCAATATCATACTGTGTAACCTATCTTCTTCTTTATTGTTATTATTCTTATGTTTATTTTTATTTTTGTTTTTATTTTTTAAAATTAATTTTAGTTGATTATTATTTTTTCCAGACAATATATCCCAAGGGAAACATCCCAGGCACATCCCCTCATTATGAGGATGGTACCCAAGGTAAATCCTAGATTCTTCATGACACAAGTCCAAGTCAATAACTTATGAATAGATCATATATAGTTCATCGATAATCAGTTCACTAGGGGTTAGCATGCGTGTGGAGGGTCATATTCAACCTTGAATGAAATCAAGAAACTTCATTTTCTTGGCGAATTGGTGAAACAAAAAATAATTAGGTTGAATCCCTCGCCCTTTGGAAAGGAATTTTGATTATGAAAAGACAAGGCATAAAATATACAACAATGGTTGGTGATCTAATGATCGACATATGCCACAAGGTCTACAAAACTCTTTCCAAGGAAACTCACATGAACAAGTTGCTCCGTCTGTTAGGATCTAATCCTAACCCCTCTCCATGGGTCACTAGTTAGTAGGATATGTTTTCTATGTAATAAAGGCTGACACTAGTTAATAAGGCCTAATAAATAAATGAGAATAAGTCAATGTAATAAGACCTAATAGAAGCTTCTGCTTCAAGAAAGGTCTTCCTCCAGAAGTTTCCTTAGAAGATAGAATTAGTATAAATAAGAGTAGAAGGCATTGGATATTTTTGTCTTGGATATTATTGTAATAGAGCTCTACTCAACTGGCGGTTTCCCCCTCGAAGAGGCAAGTGAACATTGTTATCATTAATAAAGGTGCTCTTTCTAGTGTTATTATGATATTGTTCTGGATATATCGTTGTTGTTCTGCTATTGCTTGCTCAATATTTTATGTTCTACATACTATATTATATCTGGAATATTGCACTGTCGTATCCAAAAACTAATAGAACAATAAAAAATGTTGAGTTTTATCACTCTACGAGAGGGATAAACTCACTAACCAAGTCTATGACCAACAAGGCCTGCAATTTATCTCTAGGGATTCTATGGAAAAAATGGCGGGGGGGGTGAGGTCTTTAGCAACCTCCCCTTAGCTTATCATCCACTTCTAAATTCTTAATGTTCCATTCAATACACTTAGACAAGTGGCAAAGTGATGAAAAAATGCATCTGTATTTGATTAATGGAATAGATTGTTGTGCTCTTCATTTGAACTCGCAAGCTTTCTCCTTCATTGAGCTCAGCACGACGGGATGGCTCAGAGTGTGTGGGATTATTATTCTGATCTAAATGAGTACCTTGAAATCCCTATTTAGTTTATGAATGAGAGGTAAGAGGATCAACTTTTACCTCTTTCTGTTATGTTGGAGTGTCATTTCTCAAGATGAGGAGAAATGTTATAAGGTGTCAATATTTTGTTCAGGCTCCAAATGTGATTCCTAGTTTTGGTTATCTTTGAAAATAACTTGGTCGATTGACTATGAGAGTTGAGAATCTTGGACTCACTTTTAGGGTGACAATCGACCTCAAGCTTTGAACCCAGGTAATAATTTGTTCATTCTCAATCCTTCCCGTCTAATGGGTCTGAGGTGCCATTTCAATTTTGTTGGATTTAATCCTTTTAAGTTGAATTGTTATATTTGTTCACAAGGAACTATGGACATAAATTCAATATTTTACATTAGAAGTTGGTTTTCTAATTGTTCTACCAGACTGGAAGTTATAAGGGGATATCCTAAGTCCTATATTCTACATTTTATCACTTCCCACTTTAATCAATTAGAGGCGCCTTGGACATTGTCTTGGAAATTCTATTAAGAATTGGTGATATGGATAATCTTAAGGCCCCTAAGGCCCTATGTTAAAACCCTGACACTAATTTATGACAATCGACCTCAAGCTTTGAACCCAGGTAATAATTTGTTCATTCTCAATCCTTCCCGTCTAATGGGTCTGAGGTGCCATTTCAATTTTGTTGGATTTAATCCTTTTAAGTTGAATTGTTATATTTGTTCACAAGGAACTATGGACATAAATTCAATATTTTACATTAGAAGTTGGTTTTCTAATTGTTCTACCAGACTGGAAGTTATAAGGGGATATCCTAAGTCCTATATTCTACATTTTATCACTTCCCACTTTAATCAATTAGAGGCGCCTTGGACATTGTCTTGGAAATTCTATTAAGAATTGGTGATATGGATAATCTTAAGGCCCCTAAGGCCCTATGTTAAAACCCTGACACTAATTTATTATTAGTTTATTAGTTATGATTAAGTCAACTTAGTGGTAGATTACATCATGCTCACTTTATCTCCTATTTATAATAAAGAAGAATTGTTTGTATAAGCATCTCATCTTGTCTTGTGAATTGGATATATTGTAAAAGGAATTCCCCCCCTAGAGTTTTATTGTTATTCGTTTACTATTTCGGATTTGGTTCATAACATTTGGTTTCATAGCATATGATCATAGGGTTTCGCTCCTTTAATCGAGACATCTTGGCTTTTTCACTATAATTTTTTTTTGGGATGATTCAAACAACAAAATTTTGAGAATACTAAGGAGACATAGCTAAGTATAATTGGTAAAAATTTCAAACATTGGTTCATTACACTTTATGAGACGTAGCTTGTGGAAGTGAGGGTTTGTGACTAGTCCTGAAATCAGTTTCAAACAAATCATCTTAGAATTTTCGTTATAACATTTTTTCTAGGATGATTCAAATAGTGAAATTTTTAGGACACCAAGGAGTCACAATAAAGTATGTTTGGTAAAAGTTGCAGGTACCTTTTTGTTACTCTTTATGAGATATATCATGTGTATGTGAGGGTTTGTGACTGGTCCTAAAACTAGTCTCAAACAAGTGTTGTCGGTAGAAGTGCCATATCTAAAGACTTAAAAGTCCAAACTGAGTGCCACTAGTTGTTTTGGAAAGAAGATAGACTATAGTATTTCAGGTAAATATTTCAGCAATAGATCTAAAATATTGGACATGTGGCATTCCATATAAATTTGTTCTCTAGAAAGAGCAAAAAATCAACAAGTTTTGGTAAAGTTACCATAACTTTCACTTGGCATATCAAATTTGATTAGACCTATGGCATTGAAGAGAAGAAACATCAAAGTACTACAGGCTGAAATTTTAGACTCAAAAGGGCCAAAATTGCAGAGTTACTTTAGGACAAAGGACAACTAGTGAGACAATCTCCCAACTAAGGTTTTAAAGCTACACAGCTTACAATTAGCATAAATTTTGACTGGAAGATCTGTTTCTAGTGATTTGGATATAGTAATAAAGAGAAAAAAGATGAGTACTATTATTTTCTCCAATGGCAAGGGATACTTCAAGAACTACTACTCCTAATAAACCTTTACAAAGCTCACACACGACATCTAAGGAAAGTGAAGAATTCGAAAATAGACTATCCCAATTGAAGAACAAAGTCAAGAAAATGAGTGGTAACAGACTATCCCAATTGAAGAACAAAGTTGAGGAAATGAGTGGTAGTGTGTTGAAACTTGGGGATTTCTCATGTTCCAAAGAAAAAATTAAAACAAAAATGGATGATAAAATGGAAAACTCGATGGATCAAAGGATGGACCAAATAGAAAAGAAGATGGATAAAAAGAGGGTGGAAATGAAAATTTTCATTTTACAAACCCTATATGGGAGGCTTCCTAAAAGTGACATTGTGACCGAAGAGACTCATGAAAATAAAGGTAGTATTCATACTAGACAACCTGCCAGTAATAAGCATTTTTCATGTGGATTCAACTCTAATAGTGGAGTTAATTATGGATGGGTTCCCAAGGGTATCAACTTTCCCAAGGTTGAATTAAAGAAGTTTGATGGAACCAAAGCCTTTACATGGGTGAACCAAATAGAGAAATACTTTGAATTGTAAAATATTATGGATGATAATAGAAGCATTTCCTTAGAAACCTTTTAATTTGAGATAAAATATTATCAATGGTATTAATGGGTTGATCCAGGTGGATATTGGTGGCCACCCACCTATTCCAACTGGTTCCTCTTGACATTTTTTAGTTCAACATGTTCTTATGTACTTCTTTGTAATTGTGAGTTCTACACTTCAAGGGTTGTCTGAAGCTCTACACATCTTTTAGGTGGATATTAGATGCCTCCCACCTAATCCAACTGGCTTATTTTGTATGTTTTCATGTCAGCACATCTTTTTGTACTTCCAGGGCCGTTTTGTGGCCCTAAACAATGTTTTTTTGGCTCGCCACAGTCAAATTGTAGACAGGGTTAGAGTTTGATTGTGTAATGTGCAGTTCTCAAAAAGACCTTTCCAACGGGCTATCACGTGCCTAAAACGAAGGTTGTACACAAAATTTACGACCCTGGGAAGTTGAGGTACCAACTTAACCATAGGGGCCCACATAAATTTTGGCGTATCATCTCCTAGGGTTAGTTTTTTGGATGTCTAGAGTTTTGGCATTCATTAGTAATGTTAAAAAGGCCTCTGGAGCCTCATTGTAATCATCTTGCTCAGACGGATGTGTGTAGCAGCCAGTTCTCTTCTTAGAGATAACTACCACCATTCGAGCAAGTGTTTCAGTTCTGCAGTTTTACAGTTTCAACCTATTTCATTTATTCAATAGAAGATATTGTTCATGGGATATTTGTGTTGTTCTTCATATCTCTGTGTTTATTGTGTTCAGTCTGTTAACAGTTCGTTTCGCTCCTAAATCTGGATCAGTGGTATCAGAGCGATCTACTCTTCATTTATTTTTCTTCGTGCATGTCCCCAACAAGATCTGGGTACAACAAGTTGGGACTCGAACCAATCAAGTCGTTGCAAGATCGGTCGCACCGAGCCCGACAACAACCCATGGGGGATGAAAAGAAAGATGATGGAGCAGGAGATCCTATTAAAATGTTGCTAAAAAGCCCTTGCATGACAAAGGAATGAAATGATGGACAACTTTGCGCAGATCCTTCGACGACTGCCCACAGGAGAAGCATCTTCATCAAGCGGCCATGCAACCCCCTTCAAGGTACAAGTAAATTTTGATATGCCATTATTTGAAGGATTGATAGATGCAGATGTTGTAGATAAATGGTTGAATATGCTTGAAGGGTATTTTTCGGTCCTCAATTTTTATGATAGGGAAAATATTATTTTTGCACTCCTCAAGGTCGTCCCCCATGTTAAGAACTAGTGGGATACTTACTCTGAGTAAAGGGCCATAGAGGAATCTACAATATTTTTGGTTTCCCCTACATGGGATTCCTTTCGGGATGCCATTAAAGAAAAATACTACATTGTTGGAAGCTATGAGGACCAATACACCAAATGGACCACCCTGCGCCAAGAAAGGGACCATACAATACCAGATTTCACCAATATTTTACATACCTTGCGCACCAAATTGGGTATCAAAGACTCTGAGCGACATCTGGTGCTCAAATACTGTGATTGTTTTCATATATACATTCAAACATAAAATGGAGTTTATGGACATCACATCATTGGGTACGACTTATAGATATGTTGTCAAGATCGAGCATAAATTTAAGTAGAGGAGGCGAGAGTTTGGATCTTCAAACTCCTCATAGTCGAAGCAGGGAAAAGGTGGCCCCAACCCACATAGCAAGGGACAGAGAAAATATGGCCACAACATTGAAGAATGTCGCTCCAAGCAGTTCCTCGTGGTCGAGCTGAAGGCTTCCGAGTCAAAGGCCAATTATGAATCCGAATCAAATCCAGAAGGAGGGAAGTGGATTATCGATGTTGAACCTAGTGCCACTGTCGCTACCACCAAAGTCCATCCAAGTGAACCAGAAGAACCAGAGGAAGGGGAATGCCTCTTTCACTCACAAATGTGGGTAAAAGGAGCTCCGCTTCATTTCATTATCGATAGTGGCAGTCAGAAGAACCTAATCTCAGTAGAGGTCATCAAACGGCTGGACCTGCTGATGACACCACACTCGCAGCCCTACACCATCTGCTAGCTTTACCAAGGAAGAGATCTCCCTATCAGCCAACAATGTCATCTTCCCTACGACATCAAGCCTTTCAAAGACGAGGTACTGTGTGATATCTCTCCCCTTGAAGTTTGCAATGTTCTTTTAGGACAACCATATTTGTGGAAGCTGTTAGAATATAGAAGATGGTGTGCTCGTTTTACCATTGACGATACCTTCGTCACCCAACCATAGGCCGAAGCCTCCCTCCGAGCACCTTAACCTTGACTGAAAATTCCTCCGGAAGCAAACCCTAGGCTAGATAGCCAAACAAAGGGTAACACATCATTCCCTAAGGATAGCGCATCACAAAAGACTGATCAGATAGTCCAAATCCTCGCCAATATATAGTCCAAGCCAACACTGAAAATAGTTGCTGCTGCACCTGCACCTGCAACCCTCCTCCACATGTGCACACCAAATTGCAACTGTAGTGCGCACCAACTGGGAAATTGCAATTCTGAGATGCTGCAAATGAGAACTGGCGCCCTATAATTATAGTGGTTTTGCCAGTTTTGTCGGGGCCGACTTCTCCTTCTGGATAAGTGTTTGTTCAGTATATTATTATTATTTCTGGCCGACTTCTTCTCTTGGAGGCTAATAACCTAATATAAATTATCTTCTTGAGTTGACAAGGCTTCTAGGGTTATTAGCCAACTCATTATGGTTTCTCTTACTTCCCGGAGTCTTCTATTCTCGTTAGGTTCACACGTGGAGGTAAATACCTTCCGCAACTACCATAATATTAACACTCCCTCCTAGCTAGAGAGGTATTTACAGGTAATGGACTTGAGCACAAAATTATACCATTTACCCGGTAGCATCAATATATTCATCTAGGTTATTTCATGACTAGATCATGAGCATCACCATCACCATCAGCTGCATCAACCATACTTCATCTAAGTAATTAGATATGATGCTGGATAAGTCACTCTCACCATAAAGTGATACAAGAGGAGTAAAAGTTTTGAACTGTTTTCCGTCTCGAAAATCTCTGTTCATCATCCATCTGAATGATCATTATCTCCAATAAACTACTGATAGTCTTCAAGGCAATTAGAACAAGGATAGAGCACAACTGTGTCTATTCATAGTAGCACATAACTACAATCCAGTGGTTCACTACCACATCAAGTAACACACAAGTACTTGATCAACAACGTATGGTTACGAACAGTGAAACATATTCACCACAGTAGTCCTCATCTACTGTCATACAGTCTTCATAACAAACATCTCATAGCATCCTGCATAGAAACAATGTTATGATATAAATTGATTTGTCTGGGCCAATCTTTCACTCACATTTGTGAGCTCTGAAAGAATATCTGCCATAGTAGTCTTCATCTACTGTCATATAATCTTCATAACAAACATCTGATAGCAATCTGCACAGGAACAATGTTATGATATAGATTGAATTATCTGGGCCAATCTTTCACTCACATCTGTGAGCTCTGAAAGAATATTTGCCTCACAAACAGTGGAACATATCCACAACAGTAGTATATCTCTACTGTCTTGAGACAGGTAGTCTCCATAACAATCATCTGATGCCATCCTGCATAGAAAAATATTGTTAAAGATAAACTGAATCCTCTGGGCCAATCTTTCACTCACGTTTGTGAGATCTGAAGGAATGTCTGCCCTCATCAGCAATGGGCTATCTGCCCTATTCTTCACAAACAAGGAAGAAGGATTATTTCTGATTTATGAGCCTTGACCATTTCTCACCCTGGGCCATTCTTCCTACACTAATTAAAGTGCACCCTGGATAGAATGTATAAACCGTGAGAAATGGTTGGACCATTCCTCACCCTGGGCCATTCCTCCTACACTAATTAAAGTGCACCCCGGAGAGAATGTATAAACCATAAGGAATGACCGTCCCTGATTACTGAGCCTGGACTATTCCCCACCCTGGGCCATTCCTCTGACACTAAACAAAGTGTAACCTGGAGAGAATGAGTCTACCCTAAGGAATAACTGTCCGGACCATTACCCACCCTGGGCCATTCCTTCGACACTAAACAAAGTGTAACCTGGAGAGAATGAGTCTGCCCTAAGGAATGTCTATCCTACATCAACCTCCAAAATGGACCATTCTTTGAAACTGCTCACAACTGTGAACTTCGAAAGAATGATTGCCTGGCGAGGCGGACCATTCTACTTGACCACTACTCAGAGTGACTGCCAAGAAGAATGACTGTCCTAGACCACTCCCCATGTTAACCACAATGGGAAGTCGTTGTCTACGATACATCAACAATCAGTCTGCCTCCCATGTTAACTACAATGGGAAGTCACTGTCTGTCAGAAATATCAATCCACTTTCCGAACAAGAAAGCATCTGTCCAATTTGGACTATTTTTCAATTACAAAGATAAAAAATATTTTCAGTGTTCTCACCTAACTTGGCGAGTCATTTCTTCCTTTTCCAATAAGAAGGAAGTTGTTTCCACGAACTCCAGCTTGAGTACGCAAACTCATTCATCTTGGATAGAAGCTTTTACCAAAATGTCTGCTTATCTACTTATTTGTGGAGATATGTGTTGGAGAAATCATTTTCTCCTTTCTGGATTTTATCATGGATAATGTAATGCTTGTACTTTAGTTTGGAACACTTGTGAAGGCTTCATGTAGATCTGAACAATAGAGTATATCATAGTTGGAGAACTGGAACATATCCATGTGGCGCTTCTTCTGTCATCATGAGATCTGATCTGCTGAGTAGTCATCTTGATGATATAGGAAATCTTCACCACGCTTCTGCTATGCACTGGAGGTTCTCCACCAAGTTGTCTTATTCTTATCTGCACACAGGAGTCTCTTTCTAGTATGCCTCAAAGTCTTGAGATTGCTCTTCATATGCTCTTTATTCAATTTCTCTGGAGAACATTCTTTGCATTCATCTGATGTAGAACTCCAACTTATGGATGTTGCAGATGATATAATGACTTATATAGAGATAAGTCTAGTGTACTGGAACAAGCAATCATCATAGTCTTCTCCCTCCAGCTGAGAGAACCTCTGGTTCTGGATCTCGCAATGCTTTCATTCATAAGTCTTCCATACACTGTTCTTCATCACGACTTTCAGTTCTTCTACTTGATTGCTTTTAGTGAGTTCATATCAGCTGGTAATCTTGTGATTCTTGATACAGTGACTAACTGTTCTGGTTTCTCTTCTTTCTTGGAATCTTCATGTTCTTCTTTAGTTTTCGGGTCCATTTCTTATAGATTCCATGCCCTAGAGATTCCACTTCTTCCCTTCATCATAGGATCACGGATCTGGATGGACAACCAGCAATTCTTTAGGGCTTCCGAGGAAGTCTTCTTCTGCGGCTGAACTGAACATGTGTTGTCTTTCATGACTGTTACCATGGATATATACCTTTCATCATCTTCAATGGATCATAGTATTAGCTCCCTCGTAACCCTTGCTTTATGTAAGAGTGCATATAATCGGCTCCCTCCATCTGATAGAGTCCATACTTCCATCTGCATCCGTATTGTCTTCTGTAATATATAATTGGCTCTTTTGTTTGACAGAGTCCACGCTTCCATCTTAGTTGTCCTCATAAGTTTTTCTCCAATTTCTCTTGATGTCTGACTTCTAAGTCTCTTCAAGATTGATTCTAATTTCGGCTTATCTTGTAATAGCTTTCACATGATATATTTCATTCTTTCATGTGTAATATCTAATGATAAATCTTTTCATCTTGTTTGTTCTTCCATAGGTATAGTTCCTCTTGGAACACATTATTTTCCAAGAGATAGATATACAAGATATGTACAAAGACGATGCAAGCAAGATATGTACAAGAAATAAGAAGAGTGTTGTTACCTTTTAGTAGAAGAAGTCTCTTCCATCCTGCTTAGTCTTCTTTGTAGGTTCCTTTTCTTCAGCAATTGATGCTTCGTGTTTCTCCTTCCTTTTCTTTAGCTCGGGACACTGATTCCTGTAGTGACTGTACTTCTGACAGCTGAAGCATTGTATTTCTGAAATGTCTTTCTCTTGATTTGGCTTCCTCCTTGAACCAAACTTCCTTTTGTTCCTAAAGTTCTTGAATCTTGTTGTGAAGGCT
>JASDQU010373041.1:21736-33629 GCA_032191745.1 Picea mariana
AAGACCATTGAGTACTATGTTCACCAATTCCTTTTCTGAGGTGATCTCTTCAATAGCTTGTAGTTGATATTTTAATTGGGAGATCCTTACAAAGTATGATGTTATGTTGTCGTCATCATTCATCTTCATGTTACGAAGTTCATTCTTCAGACTCATAACTTGTCCAATGTTTCTGACTTAGAAGAGATTTGTTAGGGCATCGTACATCTTCTTCGATGAGTCAAGATGGGAGATGTAGGCTATCAAGTGGTCCTTTATGGAATCCACTATGATAGTCATGGCATTGATGTCAACATCTTTGAACTTCTCTATAGCTACAACGTTCTGCAGTTCCTTCTCTTCTCCTTCTTTAAACTTTGGCTTCACAATCTTTCCTTTCACAATATCCAACACTTTATTCTTAGCAAGGATGAGGTCCATCCTTGTCTTCCATTCTCTGAAGTTAGAGGCTCCATCTTGCTTGTTCTCAGACTTCATAGAGTTCGTCATGGCTTGCTTGACTTGGTCAAACCCTGGATTTGACCAGAAATCCAAACTTCACGTCTTGGCCTTCTGAGAGTACCAGGAGATGCGCTAGGCTAGGGCGCACTGATCTATCTAGAGATTAGGTCAATCTCATCACTTAAGGTGCCTCGACAGGAGGTTTAGGGTTTTTGCAACTGCTTCTGCTAGTAACCCTAGCTGCAATGCTTTTGGAAACTACTCCTGCTAGTAACCCTAGCAACAATTCCTCAACGAGCTCAATGTCTAGCGGCTATGTTTTCCTTCCAGTGTTTTAGGCTAACTGAAGGGGTATGGGCCCATAACCTGTTAGAATATAGAAGATGGTGTGCTCGTTTTACCATTGATGATACCTTCATCACCCAACCATAGGCCGAAGCCTCCCTCCGAGCACCTTAACCTTGACTGAGAATTCCTTCAGAAGCAAACCTTAGGCTAGATAGCCAAACAAAGGGTAGCACATCATTCCCTAAGGATAGTGCATCACAAAAGACTGATCAGATAGTCCAAACCCTCGCTAATAGATAGTCCAAGCCAACACTGAAAATAGTTGTTGCTGCAGCTGCAGCTGCAGCTGCAACCCTCCTCCACATGTACGCACCAAACTGCAACTGCAGTGCGCACCAACTGGGAAACTGCAATTCTGAGATGCTGCAAATGAGAACTAGCGGCCTGTATTTATAGTGGTTATGCCAGTTTTGTTGGCGCCGACTTCTCCTTCTAGATAAGTGTCTATTCAATATATTATTATTATTTCTAGCCGACTTCTTCTCTTGGAGGCTAATAACCTAATATAAATTATTTTCTTGAGCCGACAAGGCTTCTAGGGTTATTAGCCAACTCATTAGGGTTTCTCTTGCTTCCCGGAGTCTTCTATTCTCGTCAGGCTCACACGTGGAGGTAAATACCTCCCGCAGCTACCATAATATTAATAGAAGCGTCATGTTGTGTATGAGTCTAGACCCTGCAGTGTTACTATTACTTTGGGTAGACAATTGTACAAGATACTAGAGGTAGCGTCGCCTACCGCTATTTCTTTAATCTCTGCTAAGCAATGCAGTAAGGTCATTTCACATACCAGAAAATTCGTCTTCTTTGTGATCCATGCTCACAGTAAGAAAAAGGTTGTCGCCACATTCGTGGCCTCTACACAAGGCCTCTCTTTGCAGCCGAAGCAATTGGACGAGATCGTGGAAGAGTACAGAGACATATTCTCCTCACGAACCGGGGTACCGACGCATTGCCAAGTCAAGCATCCAATTGATCTAACCCTCGATGCACCTCTGCCTAATGGACCAGTCTATCGTCACTCACTGATGGGAAATGACGAAATCAAGCGTCAGATCCAAGAGCTTCTTTAAAAGGGTCACATCAGACCCAACTCCTACCCTTGCGGAAGCCTAATTGTACTAGTGAAGAAGAAGGATGGGACCTGGCGACTTTGTATTGATTACATAGCATTAAACAAAATCACAGTCAAGAACCGGTACCCAATTCCCAGGATTGATGACCTTCTTGACAAACTCAAGGGGGCAAAGTTCTTCAACAAGATTGACCTAAATTATGGCTACCACCAGGTCCCCATCGAACCAACTGATGTATGGAAGACAACTTTCAGATCTAAATAAGGTCTCTTCGAATGGTTGGTCACGCCCTTTGGCTTAAGAAATGCACCAACCACTTTCATGAGGTTGATGGATGATGTATTGAGACCCTTCACCAACTCTTTTGTGGTGGTATATTTGGATGACATCCTTATCTTCAACAAAACTTGGGAGGAGCACATGCGACATATTCAGCAGGTTTTGAGCACTTTGCGGCAGCACAAGCTATATGCCAACTTGGAAAAATGCTCCTTTGGCATGAACAAGGTCCAATACTTGGATTACATTATTGATGAGAATGGGGTACATGTTGATCCCGCTAAGATCCAAGTCATCCATGACTGGCCAGCCCCAACCACACTAATCGAGCTTCGGAGCTTCTTGGGACTGGCCAACTTCTACCGACGGTTCGTGTTGGGATTCTCCCATATTGCATGGGCCCTCGGCCACGTGACTAAGGGTGGTGACAGGGCAAAGTTTGTGTGGGGGAAGGAACAACAATGAGCATTTGATGATCTGGAGCATCAATTATGCTCAGCTCCAATACTCTCCTTGCTCGATCTGCAACAACCGTTCGATATTTAGTTTAATGCATCTGACTATGCTTTAGGCACAGTTCTCACTCAACACGGTCATCCGGTGGCATAGCATAGCGAGACACTTTTAGATAATGTCCGGAAATAGCCCACCTATGACAAGGAAATGTATTCCATTGTACAAGGTTGTCTTCAATGGAAACATTACATTCTGGGAAAGGAGATGATCATCCACACTGATCACAAGCCTCTGCAGTTCATACAAACACAGGGGAAGTTGCAAAATGACCACCATTAGAAGTAGTCCACCTATCTCTAACAATTCTATCTCAACATCAAGTATAAGACAAGGAGAAAAAATCGTGTCGTTGACTACCTCAATCGACCTCCCATGGCTGCACTCACCACTGTGCTCCATTACTGTGGACATGAGGCATCTGAGTGGCCCCAATTTTATCATCAAGATCTAGAGTTCACCACAACCTCTCATCTCTTGGGTACATGCGTGACTGTCACCGATTTTCACATTCAGGACGGACTGTTGTGCCATATGGTCCCTCTCTGTGTTCCTACGAGCGAGCGTGCAAAGCTGATCTGGGAAGCCCACTACAGTCAGATGGTAGGTTTGGTGTGGAGAAAATTGTGGTCGTTCTCCAGAAACATTTTTATTGGTCAAGACTTCAACAGGACATTAACAAGTATATCAGATCTTGCACTATCTGTGTTGTTTCCAAACCAACCATCAAGAAGAAAGGCTTATACACCCCTCTTCCTACCCACAAGAAGCCTTGGGAATCCATCTCGATGGATTACATGTCTAGCCTTTCATCCACCAAGCGAGGCAATGATTGTGTATTTATGGTCGTTGATCGGTTTTCGAAGATGGCCATCCTCAAAGCCTGCAAGAAGAACATCACAGTGGTAGCTATTGCCAAGATATTCTTCGAAGGAGTGTGGGTCCATTTTGGGATACCACAGACCATCATCTCCGATCGGGACAACATGTTCCTTAGCACATTTTGGTCGAGTCTATGGTCACTGTTGTACACCAAGCTCACTAAATCCACTGCTTTCCACCCCCAAACAGACAGCCAAACAAAGGTCGTCAATCGGATGATTGTGCACATCCTGCCCATGTACAACTCTAAGCATCTGTGTACATGGGATGAGAGTCTCCCCTATATTCAACACAGTTACAACAGGGCTCTCCATAGCTCCAACGACCATAGCCCATTTCAGGTGGGACTAAGATTCCAACCCTTGGGTACCATTAATGTTGCACTACCTATTGCAACCACACAGACAGACTCTTCCCATGTTCAGTATGAGACCGACAAAGCCACCAGATTCATTGAGCGGATTCAACACATCCGCCAATAGGTCCATGAGATTTTGTAGAAAGCCAATGCTAAGTACAAGCAACGCCATGATCAACACAGGGTACCACACCAGTTTCAGGTTGGAGACAAGGTCTGGTTACATTTGCAGAAGGAGCGTCTTACAGGGCCCCATTGAAAGCTCCGCCCACTTCGCTATGGGATTTACACCATCACCAAGGTTGTGGGTAGCAATGCTTTTGAGCTCAACACTCTACCCTTCATTGGCTTGCACCTAGTGTTCAATGTGGACCTCCTTCGACCATATTTTCCACCATTATTGGACACATCAGAGATTGCAGAACAACTGACACCAACAGAGCTCAACCCTGACTGCATGGAACATGTATCCACTGATCAGATAGTGGACACACAGGTCAAGGGCATTCGCCAGCAGAAGATCCAGCTTTATTGGGTTTTCAAGGCAGGGCAACTCCTCCACCAAGGAAAGTGGCTCACCCAGGGCCAAATTCAACAGAATTTTCCTCACCTAATGAGGGAACTCAATGCAATGGAGATCATTACTTCCTAAGGGGGGAGGACTGATCCAGGTGGAGATTGGTGGCCACCCACCTATTCTAACTAACTCCTCTTAACAATTTTTAGTTGAGCATGTTCTTCTGTACTTCTTTGTAATTGTGGGTTCTACACTTTCGGGGTTGTTTGAAGCCCTACACATCTTCCAGGTGGATACTGGTGGCCTCTCACATAATCCAACTGTCTTATTTTGTATGTTTTCATGTTAGCACATCTTTATGTACTTCCAGGGCCGTTTTGGGGCCCTAATTAGTGTTTTTTTGGCTCACCATAGTCAAACTATAGACAAAGTCAAAGTTTGATGACGCAATGTGTAGTTCTCGAAAAGACCTTTCCAATGGGCTATCACGCGCCTAAAATGGAGGTCGTATGCAAAATTTACGACCCCGAGAAGTTGAGGTACCAACTTACCCATAGGGGCCAACATAACTTTTGGCGTTTCATCTCCTAGGGTTAGGTTTTTGGATGTCTAGGGTTTTGGAATTCATGAGTAATGTTAAAAATGCCTCTGGAGCCTCATTGTAATCATTTTGCTCAGATGGATGCGCATAGTAGCCACTTCTCTTCTCAGAGATAGCTACCACCATTCGAGCAAGTGTTTCAGTACTGCAATTTTACAGTTTCAGCCTATTTCATTTATTCAATAGAAGATATTATTCACTGGATGTCCGTCTTGTTCTTCACATCTTTGTGTTTATTCTATCTAGTTTATTAATCAATTTGTTCCACTCCTAAATTCGGATCATGGGTACTCAAAAGAAATCCCCATTCTTATAATTATACTTGGAGTTTATTGACGAGAGACTTAGAAGCACAATATTGAAAATTGTGGGAACAATACTACTTTAGTCGATTGACAAGAATTGAGTACTTAGGTGATATTGAAGATTATAATTCCAAATTTCAGGTGCTGGCCACAAGGGTGGATAACATAAGCAATGAACATTTGTTGGAAGCTTAAATGGGTGGATTACAGAAAGACATTAAACATGAGCTTTTCTTAAAACATTCTAAAAATATTATGGAGGCTATGTAGTTTGCTTGTCATTTTCAAGCCAAGAATAGAGCTAGACACAACTCTACTACTAGAACATATGCAGGAAGTAGAGATATATTTGGGGCTCATAAGGAAAACCTACCTCAACCTACTCAAATATCACCAAAGGAAATGGAGGAAACAAGAGCAAAAGGACTATGCTTTGGTTGTAATAGAAAATGGTCAAAATGACATAAATGTCAAGAAACAAAAATTTTCACCTTGGCGAATAATAATGAAGAGGAAATGAAGGCATCTATGTAAGTTTCAAACCTTTAACATTAATGCAATGCACACACATATTCTTAACACATAAAAGAAAACAATTGTAATCACACATATACATAGATATTTATGTTGGAAACCCAACCGAGAAAACCAACAACCTGTTTTAGAGCTGCACCTCTAATTCTATTCATAATGCAACTTCATTGATTACAATACAATATATAGGATCCTGCGGCATCCAAAAAACCTCTAATCCATTGGCCCAGATTAGATTACAACCTTAATTCCCTAATCAAAATTAGAAAACCATGGGCTGAAATACCATGCACCACTAAACCGCCAAAAGAGAAAATATGCCCCTGCCCAAAGGCGAATAAATCCCTAATAGGGAGACCCAAAATTGTGCAAAGATTGTAACACATACCCAACATTCTCCCACTTGTTGTTTTCTTTGCATACAGGGGTCACATGCTTACATGATCAACAATTCAGGGCATAAATGCCCATTGATTCTCTACACCAAGAGAACTTCTCGGTGCTCACAGATTTTTTTAATGAATTTGCAACATTCTCCAAAGTGTCCACATTCACCAACAACACCTTCTTCTCTTCAATCATGTCTCTAACAAAATGATACCGAACATTAATATGCTTTGTCTTAGAATGGTAAGTTGGGTTCCTCACGAGGAAGATTGCACTTTGACTGTCACAATCTATCCTTACAACTTGTTGTACCAACCCAATACCCGAACACAATCTCTGTAACCATATTGCTTCCTTTCTTGCACGAGTGGTTTCCATGTATTCATATTTTGTAGTTGAGAGTGCCACTAAAGACTGTCTTTTGCTCCTCCAAATAGATTAAACACATACCCACTTGCAGATATTCAATGATCCAAATCTCCAACCCAATTTGCATCAACAAAGCCATGTACGTCCAACACTCTCTCCAATCTTGATCTTCCTTGATAACACAATCCATAAGCAGTAGTGCCACACAAATACATGAAAACCCTTTTTACTGCTTCCCAATGCTCCTTCCCTAGTTTTTACATACCCCTGCTCAAAATTCCCACTGCGTGTGCAATGTCCAGTTTAATACAAGCCATTGCATACATCAAATTGCTATCTACACTGGCATATGGAACATGGGACATGTCCTCTTCCTCTTCCCGTGTCTTTAGACACTGATCTATGGATAAATTTACACCTACATGAATAGGGACCTTGATAGGTTTACATTATTTCATATTAAACCTCCACAATATTGACTCAACATGTTTTCTTTGGTTCAACCATAGTTTCCTGTTTGCCCAATTTATTTTAATTTCCATGCCCAAAATAAAATTTGCAGCACCAAGATATTTCATGTCAAATTTAGAGGACAACCGAGTTTTCACATCCTAGATAATTTCCTTGTTAACACAATCCATAAGTAGTAGTGCCACACAAATACCTGAAAACCCTTTTTATTGTTGCCCAACATAGTATTTTCTCTAGAGATTATAAGTGTTTTTCCTTCTTCATCTCCAATACCAGGAACAACAACATTGTTGCACCCATCACTAATAGTGCTTCCAAGCATCTTATATAGAGTTCCAATCCGAACTCCCCTCAGCAACACCATTGCTCGTCAAACCATCCTACATGTTTCTTTTTCAAGCATTGTTTTTACACTTGCATCACCCATCTTGCTTACAAAAATCAAATTTCTAGCCAATCCTAGGATGTGCAAAACACCAGGGAGTGTTCTAATCCTATCATCCATGAGCTTCAACTTGAATTCAAGTCATCCTACGATTTTGGCTGTCGAGTCATCTCCTAGAAAAACATCACTCCCATCATACCTTTCATACTTTCAACACTACTCCCTGTGAGGAGTCATATGAAAGAAGGCACCTGAATCAACCAACCATGCCTCATGATCTGCATGTGTGCTTGAAGAAGCCAAGTACACATCCCTACCTTCATCTTCAAATATTTTTGCTTATGTAGAAGGGGCTTTACCAAATCCCTTCCCTCTCTCGACACTTTTGGATCTACATTGTTTCTTGTAATGCCCTTCTTTTCCACATCTCCAACATACCTTTACGAATTTTCTTGGAGATTTAGATCTTCCTCTAGATTTAGATATCCCTCTTGAGAACTTATTTTATTTCTTTCATGGGAGCGTCCTCTTACAAATAAGGCATTTTTTCTCTGGCTTTCCATGTTTTTCCGCCTCATCTCCTCCAACAACAAGGATGAGACCACATCATCGAAACTTAAAGTAGTTGCATTACCGCCTATGGCCACAACTAGACTATCCAGAATTTTGGTAAAGAGCACAATAAACTGATACACTTATCTTCATCAAAAATCTTAATATCAACAAACAATAACTGACTTACTACATTATTGAAGGCATTCAGATGCTCTGACATCACATGTAAAGAAATGAAAATGCAAGAGAGAGATAAAAATAAACCAGGACATAGCAACAACACAAGATTTTATCCTGGAAAACCCAAACCAGGAATTCCAACTAATATATCTATTAGTTCCTTGACCAATCCCGACCAAGCCAACCAACCTCGTAGCCCCAACCAAGTGAGACTTCATTGCTCACGTTCTAGCACATTACAATTGAGTATCACTATCCTTTTAAAGGATTTCTTTACATGCAATCCATGGGCTCTAAAACCACGGGCTAGCAAAATCATGTGCCCAAAACCACCATTGTTGGCCTGACAACTTTGACTCTTTCACTGAGTCAAGTTTAACCTAACAATCTATACAAAGGGATGATGAAGAAATTGTGAACTTAAAAGAGCATGAAAAATAGGTAGAAATTATGAACAATAGTGAGAGGTGAGAAATATATGTTCATGCATTGGTAGGATTGTCAGCACCTCAAACCCTTAAGATTGCATGATACATTAAGAAGCAAAGGGTCATAGTGCTTATTGACTCACGGAGTACCCATAACTTCATTGATAAAATATTAGCAGAGAGACTCAATTGTTTTGTGTATCCAATGACAAATTTTCACATTCTCATTGCTAATGGAGGTAGTATTGATTGTGGAGGAAAAAGCCACAACATTAAACTTAGTATGGGAAAATATAACTTAGAAAGCATGATGTATGCCATTCCCATTAGAGGTGTAGATTTTGTTCTGGGGATTCAATGGTTGAGAACATTAGGTACAATTTCTACAAATTATAAGGAATTATTCATGAGATTTGAATTGGAAGGAATTCAATATGAACTCAAAGGGTTGAATATGCACCTTCTTGGGTCATTAGCTCTCATAGAATGGGAAAGCTCATAAAAAGGGTAGTAGGGGAGTTGTGGTTAGACTTTATTCTATGGAAGTAAAGCAAGAAGATGAAAATATTCCAAAGGAATTAAGATGCACCTTGGAAAATCACCATAGGGTCTTCCAAGAAATTCCTAAATGGATACCTCCATCTAGGGATCATGAACATCAAATTGAACCAATACATGGAAGTACTCTTAATAAAAAGCCTTGTACATATCCTCATCAACAAAAGGGGGAGATTGAAAAAACGATACAAAACATGTTGGATTCATGTATTATTCAACCAAGTAGGAGTTCATTTTCAACACTACTAGTGATGGTGAGAAAAAAAAACTAATTCTTGGAGCATGTGTAATATTCCAGATACAAAAATTATGCAGAACAGAAATAAAATGATAGAAATGGCAGACGAGCAACAATATAACCAGAATAACACCACAATAATACGAATATGATAGCAAAATAACACCAGGATGAGCACTTTGATTACTGAGAGCAATGTTCATTTGCCTCTTCGAGGGGGCAACCTCTAGTCGAGCAGAGCTCTATTACAATAATATCCAAGACAAAAGTTCTCATACCCTCGACTCCTATTTATACTAAATATGTTTATCAAAAGAACCATCTAGCGGAAGATCCTTCTAGAAGCGGAAGCTTCTATTAGGTCTTCTTACATTTGACTTATTCTTCCTTGTTGCTAGGCCTTATTAATATTGACCTTTATTACATCGGAATATAATATTCTACCTATGTGAGGGGTTAGGTCCCTAACATGAACTCCCCCTTAAAAACAACCTTGTCCTCAAGGCTTGAGATGTGGAAATTATTGCAGAATGGAAGCTGGTTCCCAAGTGGCATCTGTTGGGGTCGTATCTTTCCACTGGACTAACACTTCCTTGATGGTTCGCTGACGCAGGCGACGCTCACGCTGGTCCAAAACTTCTTGTGGCTCTATCCAAATGGAGCCTTCTTCGTCCAACTCAGGAAGGTTGGTTTGAATTTGGCTCTTAGTTCCAATCACCTTCTTTAAGCAGGAAACATGAAAAACAAGATGTAGCTTAGAATGACTGGGCAAAGCTAACTGATAGGCCACCTATCCCACACGCTTGAGAACGGTACAAGGACCATACAATTTGGGCACCAGTTTCTAACAATGGTCAGCCTTGAGGGAATTTTGCTTATAAGGTTGTAGTCGAAGAAACCCTTGATCCCCTTCTGCAAATTGACATTCAGAGCAACCTTGATCTTCTATTTGCTTCATGTGATTTTGGGCCATGACCAAATTCTCTTTGAGGGTACGAAGAATAGCCTCTCGAACTGTAAGCGTTTGGTCAACCGCCTGGACCTTCGAGACACCTGGCAAATATGAGAGAACTGAAGGTGGATTTTGTCCATATATCGCTTCAAAAGGAGTCATGCGGGTAGTTGTATGGTATGAAGTGTTGTACCACCATTCAACAAGTGGTAACCATTGAGCCCATTGATTTTTCTTTTCCGATGCAAAACACCTTAGATATGTTTCCAAACACTTGTTGACAACTTTAGTTTGACCATCAATCTAGGGATTATAAGTTGTGCTGAGATGCAATTGGGTGCCTTGTAGCTTGAACAATGCTTGCCAAAAATTGCTGGTGAAAGTTGAGTCACGATAAAAAACAATAGAATGTGGCATGCCATGAAGCTTGAAGACCCGATCCATGAAAAGTTGAGCCACAATGGATGTTGTAAATGGGTGTTGAAGAGCACAGAAGTGAGCATACTTGGAAAGGTGATCAACTACCACCATGATGATTGACTTATTGCCTGATTTAGGTAAGCCTGTAATAAAATACATAGGGATATCCCGCCAAATAGCAGGTGGAATCGGAAGCGGTTGTAGTGTGCCAAGAGATTTGACTGTTTCGCCCTTGTTGCGTTGACACACATCACATTCAGCCACAAAATTATGAACATCTTGTTTCATACCAACCCAGAAAAAAGAACGTTTGACCATGTCATAGGTTTTGGTAAACATGGAGTGCCTAGCTGTGGGTGTAGCATGAAGCTCATAAAGTACCGTGGATTTAAGTTTTGACTGTTTACTTAAATACAAACGGCCTTTGTATCGAAGTTCATCATGGAGCCAAGAGTACCCTGGGGAAACTGGAGAATTGGACTGCAATTGTTGTATCAGATGCGAACTTTTGGGATCATGTAGCCATTCATGGCGAACAACTTGGAGCCAATCTGGTACAATGAAGGAGAGAGAAAAAAGGGACCCTTCATCTTCATATTTTCGAGAAAGTGCATCTGCAACCACATTGTCTTTTTCTTTCTTGTAAATGATCTCATAATCATATCCAAAGAGCTTAGTCACCCATTTTTGTTGCTCTGGGGAGGAAATGAGTTGTTCCAGAAAATACTTGAGGCTTTGATGATCTGTCTTAATTTGGAAGTGTTTCCCCAATAGATAAGTGCGCCAAAGATCAATGACATGCATAATAGCCAACATTTCCTTTTCATAGATTGATTTGCCCAAATTTCGTTCAGATAGTTGTTTGCTGGTAAAGGCCAAAGGCCGACCCTCTTGCATAAGGACAATGCTAATTCCTTTCCCTGAAGCGTCACATTCCAGGACAAAGGTCTTGGTGAAATCAGGAAGGGCCAGGATTGGAGTGGTGCACATGGCCATCTTCAAGGTTTGAAAAGCCTGAGCAGCTGCTGGAGTCCAAGTGAAAGAATTCTTTTTGAGGAGTGCAGTGAGAGGTGCCACAATCTTTCCATAATTCTTA
>JASDQU010373041.1:43027-59863 GCA_032191745.1 Picea mariana
TTTTTTGTTTTTGTTTCCATCCCCAAAGGTTAGGTATTCAAGGGTTCTACAAACAAGGGTTTGCCCTGTGTTATAACTCTCTGATATGCGTGTGGGATCCAACAGTTGTACTCGACCCAATATCTCAGGGCACCAACTATGGAGGATAGACAGTGCCCTTAGCCGTACTACCCGACTACCCAGGTACTAGAGAGTATCTTTTCGAGTGCTGTTCTCGGTGACACTATAGCAGTCAGGCGACCGGTCGGTTTATCTAAAGAGGGCTTCAGGAAATCTAGTCCAATCCATATACATGTGTTTTCTGATGCGCTACCACTCAAAGAGGTACCGACAAGGGTTACAAGGGTGGCCAACAGATGTGCGCTTAAGTACCACTTGTATTTTCTGCGTGTATGAATCCCCGACCGCGGGTTTATGCCCGTAACGACAGATCTTTATAGCTTAAAGACGTTGGAATATGTCTCTACCCTGGAAACAAAATTTACCCACAATTTTTTGCCGAGGAAAGTGCTTTGATACCACTTGTAATATTCCAGATATAAAAAGTATGCAGAACAGAAATAAAATGCTAGAAATGGTAGACGAACAACAATATAACCAGAATAACACCACAATAATACCGATATGATACCAAAATAAAACCAGAATGAGCACTTTGATTATTGAGAGCAATGTTCACTTGCCTCTTCGAGAGGGCAACCTCTAGTCGAGCAGAGCTCTATTATAATAATATCCAAGAAAAAAGTTCTCATACCCTCGACTCCTATTTATACTAAATATGTCTATCAAAAGAACCATCTAGTGGAAGATCCTTCTAGAAGCGGAAGCTTCTATTAGGTCTTCTTACATTCAACTTATTCTTCCTTATTGCTAGGCCTTATTAATATTGACCTTTATTACATCAGAATATAATATTCTACCTATGTGAGAGGTTAGATCCCTAACAACATGTGTCCTGATTATATAGATCACAACAAAATCACCATAAACAATAAATTCCCTATTCCAAATATTGATGAGCTTCATGGAGTGGCTTATTTTACAAAGCTATATCTTAAATAAGGATACTACTGGATCAAATTAAGAAAACAAGACATTCCCAAAACAAATTTTAGAACTCACGACAGACACTATGTGTTCTTCATCATGCCTTTCGGGTTGACTAATGCTCCTTCTACTTTTCAAAGCCTTATGAACAAAATTTTTTGACCCCAACTTAGAAAGTTTGTGTTGGTTTTCTTTGATGATATACTTATCTATACCAAATCATGGGAAGACCACATTAAACATGTGCATAAAGTCCTGCAAATTCTCGAGAACAATCAACTGTATGTAAAAACATCCAAATGTTCTTTTGGGAAACAATAAGTAGAGTATTTGGGTCATATCATTTCAAGAGAAGGGATTAATTTGGACCCTCAAAATATCCAAGCTATTACAAAATGGCCTATTCCTAAGTGTGAGGTCTTCGACTAGAAAGGCACAAAGACCCTCATCCAACTCCTGAAGGAGATGGAACTTGGGGTTGTTCTGGAACCCAAGTATTACACTAGTTGGGCAAGTGGGCACCTTGGGCACGCAAACGCGCCAAGGGGCTTGCCCAAGTATGGAGTGCACCTAGGTTGGGGTGCGTCGGTCCCCAAGGGGAACGATGGTTGATGAGCGCATGGGTTCGTTTGGACAACCGAGTTCATGAAGGGGTGTGATGATTTGTTTGGGAGACCGGGTCCGCGAAGGGGCACGATGATTCATTTGGACACATGGGTTTGTGAAGGGGCGCCAAGTTGCTCCACATGGGAGGACTCGTGCTGCCTTGAGGTGATTCTGTGGGTAGAGTTGGGGCAACCTTCTTTTTAGCTGAGTTTGGGGGAAATATTATCGTAGGTCTGAGGAGGAATGTCAGGAGACAGAACCGCAGGTCTGTGCGAAGCTTTGCAACATAGAATATATGGCAAGTCTGAGGTGCACCGCAGAAGGTTTCAAAGATGGTTGCGATAAAGAGTCTCAGTGTGATGAATTTGTGTATGAGTGTCTTGGTGAAGTGAGGTGAGTCGTGTGATTCCGCTTAGTTGTAAACTGAGTCGATAGTGCTCATATTGTAATTATTTCGCAATAACAAAGACTTGACCGAGTGTTAGGCACAATTTGTGTCACCCACACTATATTTGGGTTTCTCTTGTTTGTTTCACAAGTGTTCTCTTTGTTTCATGGATATATGCTTATATATGACCAAGTGTTATTATGTTAACAAATGTCTAAGTATACAAGAGTTGCACTAGAGTAGGAGTGTGGCTCATTAGTATCCTAGAACGGAGTATGGGTATGCTCTAGGTGAAAAGGCGTAGTCCAAACAAAGTATCCTTGGTGTTTCCAAGCAACCAAGAGAGAAACATCGCGGTGCCACATGCCCTCAAGAGGTGCATGATCACAAGATTCAACTAAGTACACTGTGGGGATGTGACACTAAGAACATTAAGAGTCGTAGAGGATTTTTGGGTCTTATAGGATATCATTGGAAATTTGTTAAAAAATATTCACACATTGCAGGCCCACTCACATCTCTCTCAAAGAAAAAATAATTTGTATGGATGAAGAGGCTACCTTGGCATTCTCACTCTTAAAAGATGCCATGTCTTCTACATCAATATTGGAAACAACTCATTTTGGTAAAACATTCATAGTCGAATGTGATGCATTTGGAAAAGGAATTGGAGTAGTATTGACGCAAGAAGGGAGAACATTGGCCTTTGAAAGTAAACAATTAAAGGGGAAAGACTGGTGAAATCTACATATGAAAAAGAGATGGCAACAACTTTACATGAAATAAAAGAATGGAGACACTATCTCATTGGGAGGCATGTTAAAGTCAAGATGGACCATGATAGCCTAAATTACCCTTTGGAGAAAAGATTCTCATAAGAAGAGCAACAAAAATGGGTAGCAAAAATGCAAGGGTTTGATTTTGAAACAATCTACGAAAAGGGGAGGGATAATGTGGTCATAGATGCCCTATCCAGAATAAAAGAAGCCTCAAGTTTATATTCCATTCCCATGTGGTTGGAAGAAGCTCGCCATGAATGGCAAAATGACAATAGTACAAGACAAAAAATACAATGTATAAAGGAAGGGATGAAATCTATAGAACATTGGGAGTGGAAGCTATGGTACAAGGGTAGAATATTTGTATGCCCTCAATCAAAGTTGAAGAAACAACTATTAAGGGAGTCTCATGACTCTCTGATGGCAAGACATTCAGGGTTCCTTAAAACATATCAAAGAATCAAAACAATTTTTTTGGGGAAGAAATGAAGAAATACATTCAAAAATTTGTAAGAGAATGTGAAATTTGCCAAAGAAATAAAAGAGAAATAGTAAAAACTCAAGGGTTACTTCAGCCTTTACACACACCTAATCAAATATGGGAAGAGATATCAATGAATTTCATTAAAGGTTTAACGAAATCAAAAGGTAAGATGCCATTTTTGCAGTAGTGGATAGACTCACAAAATATGCACATTTTTGTGGAATTCAACGTACATATATGGAAAGTCAATTGGCGAAAGTGTTCACGAAGGAAATTCATAGAATTCATGGATTTCCTAAAGTAATAGTAAGTGACAAACATCCAAAATTCATATGAAAATTTTGGAAAGAATTATGGAAGATGAGTGGAACAACACTAGTTATGAGCTCAACATATCATCCACAAAGAAATGGTCAAACATAAATAGTTAACAAATGTTTAGAGGGTTATCTACGTTGTTATTCCTCATACAAGCAATCTCAATGGGTGAAGTGGCTTCCTCTAGCATAATGGTGATGTAATACCACTTATCACACATCTACTAAGATGTCCCCATTTGATTCCCTTTATGGATATCCAACTTCTACTATCTCATACTTTTTGTAGGATTGGTTCAAAGTAGAGATAATAGAGTCACATATGGAAAAGACTAAAGAAACTTTGACAATTATCATGGAAAACCTTCAAATGGCACAAACAAGATGATGCAACAATCATATCAACATCGAAGTGAAAAACAATTTGAGGAGGGTGATTGGGTATTTTTGAGATTGCAATCTTATAAGCAATCTACTCTCAAACAAAAGAAGAATAAGAAGTTAGTTTCAAAATTGTATGGACCCTAGAATATTATTCGCAAGATTAGGCAAATGGCGTATGAGTTAGATTTGCCTTCTTCTTGCATTCATAAGTTTTTTCATGTATCTTTCCTAAAAAAGGTTTTGGGACAAATTATGCCAATGCAGACCAAACTTCTAGAATTAGATGAAGAAGGGAAGTTGATTCTTGAACTGGAAAAAAGTTATAGATAGGCGTTCTATATCTTTGCATAATAGAACCATTATGGAGTAACTAATCAAGTGGAAGAATATGCCTCCAAAAGAATCTACATGGGAAAATGAGCAGTTCATGAAGAAACACCCTCAATTACAAGCTTTGAGGGAAAATATTTTTTTAAAAGAGAGGGGCTATGCTAAGGCCCCTAAGGCCCTATGTTAAATCCTTAACACTCATTTATTATTAGTTTATTAGTTATGATTAGGTCTGCTTAGTAGTAGGTTACATCATACTCACTTTATCTTCTATTTATAATAAAGGATAATCATTTGTATAAGCATCTCCTTTTATCTTGTGAATTTGATATTATGTAAAAGAAGGTTTCCCCCTTGAAGTGGATTGTCATTCATTGACTATTTTGGAGTTGGTTCATAACATATAACCACAACCGCTCAAATCACTTTACGTTCTGTGAACATTCTACTATCTGAGGCTCAATTTGGAGATGTGAATGACAAAACAACAACAATCAAGAAAATTTAGCATTGGCGATAGGCATATGGAAAACTTGGAAAGAAGAATGGGAATAGAACTATGCGAGGGATAAAAAATACAATCGAAGACAAATAATAAGGATGAAAGCTAAACTAGAAAAGCACAAAGGGAAACTTGTACTATTGGAGGTAAGGGAAGAAAGTAATAGAGAAAAGTTGGGAGAGGAGGAAGACATGATAGGGGAATTGAGGAGGAAGTACAACATTTGGAGCTAAAGCAAAAACCTAGGTTTGAGGAGTTGAGGAAATTTGTATCCCCAACTACATTAGTTAGTTCCTTTGGACAAGATCAAGCAGTGGCCATGGAAGAGGACAATATTGAGCAACATAAAGAATAAATCATGAATATAGATCCCTCTCTCCTATCTTCAGTAGTGGGAAGAAAAAAATCTACCCATATGAGGCTTGGTAATCAAAATGTTTCAATTTATTTAAGTTTTTTAAGACTTTGTTTTTGTTTGGTCAATATGTGATGCTTTATACAAGCCAATCAACAGATAGGGTCTAGTTTTCAACCCTCCCTGAACTTTTTGGAGGATTTTTGGATGTGGAATCTACTTTTTTATTGTATTAAAAGGTTGGACGATATGGTCACAACTATCTCTTTTTATACTCAATACAAAAAAGTAATCATTTATGTAAAAAAAAAAAGCAATCGACTCACTAAGAACAAACATGTCAAAAAGTGGGATTTAAATTCAAATAGGGATGGTAACAATTTTTTTGATGACCACTCAAACTACCATCCCGATTGACTTTATTTGATGTTACCCACAATTTTGTTCTATATTAATATATATCTTCATCTTCTTCATTATCAAATTATTAACACGTGTATTCATCTCCTCCACTATCAAATTATTATCGTATTTTTCATTTAATAAACCTTTAACACTTGAACCTCTTCATTTTTCTCAAAATATGAACCTTTAAAACGATCAAATACATAGTGTAGAATATCACAAGAGGATGATGCAATGTCATTGGAAAGTTTACTTTATCTTAGGGTTGGATTTTTTTCCCATCAATTTGTCATGTTTGTGCATTTCACGTGAGCAACACAACACCTATATAGAGTTTAACTTTGAAACTTGAGTTTGAAGACAACTAACTCTTTAGTTTTCCTCTTACTTAGAATGCTAAGTAAACTACACTTTATCTACAAACCCTAGGTTTGAAGACAACTAAGTCGTTGGTTTCCTTCTTACTATATCCTTTTCTGTCAAATTATTATCATAATTTTTTATATTTAATAAAACTTTAACACTTAAACCTTTTCATTATTCTCAAATTTATGTGAACTTTTAAAATGGTCAAATACATAGTGTAGAATATTCACAAGAGGATGATGCAATGTCATTAGAATATCCACGAGAGGGTGATGCAACGTCACTAGAATATTCACAATAGGATAATGCAATGCCACTTGGAAGTTTTCTTTATCTTGGGGTTGGATTTTTCCCCATCAATTTGTCACATTTGTGCATTTAACATGAGAAACACCTATATAAATTTTATTTTCAACACTTGAATTCGAAGACAATTAACTCTTTAGTCTCCCTCTTACTTAGAATGTTGAGTAGAGTAATCTATATATGCGGACCCTCAATTTGAAATCAATTAAAACTTTGGTTTCCCTCTTACTATCTCCTTCACTATCAAATTATTCCGAAGACAATTAACTATTTAGTCTCCCTCTTACTTAGAATGTTGAGTAGAGTAATTTGTATATGCGGACCCTCAGTTTGAAGACAATTAAAACTTTGATTTCCCTCTTACTATCTCCTTCACTATCAAATTATTATCATATTTTTTTGTAGAGTAATTGGATGCAAACCCTCAATTTGAAGACAATTAAAACTTTGGTTTCCCTCTTAATATCTCCTTCACTATAAAATTATTATCATATTTGTTCATTTGATAAACCTTTAACATTTAAACCCTTTCATTATTCTCAAGTTTATATGAACCTTTTAAATGGTGAAATACACAATGTAGAATTCACATAAACCCTTTCATTGTTATCAAATTTATATGAACTTTTAAAATGGTGAAATAGACTGTGTAGAATTCACAAGAAGATGATGCAATGTCACTTTGAAAATTCTCTTTATCTTAGAATTAGGATTAAATTTGTGAAAATTTTCTTTATATTTGGATTAAATTTTTTTCATCGATTTGTCACATTTATGCATTTCACCTTAACAATGCGGATATTAAATTATATATATATATAAATTATATTTCAAATTTAAGTTTTTCAAAATTAATTATTCGGTTTCTCTATTGCTTCAAACGCTATACTTATCTACACAACGTTGGTTTCCTCTTTATATGAAATGGACAATACCATTACCATTTATTGTTTGGAGATTCACGTGGTTTTTTAACATTTCTTATAAAATACGAGTAATAATCCTTGGCATTATATATGTATGAGATATTTCATTTTCGACCAAATTTGGTTAATATTATATCATTTTCCATCGATGGTGTTAAGTTAATTACCTCACACTTTTAAAGCGTGGCAGGTGTTATTTAAGCAATGGATAAAATACTTATTTATTTGGAATTGACAGAAATTATTGTTTCGATTAATTTAATGGGTTTTTAAGGACTTTCTAAAATTTTGAATTGATTTGAAGATTCTCAAAAGCCATTATGACATCGTGGAATCATAAGCAAAAGCAAGCATAATTATGGTAAAATTAAATTGAAACTATTTTTTTTTTTGTTAAAATTGTATCAAAAATTGTCATCGAAAAATAGAAGTTTTGTCTTAATGTATGTAGTTGTGTAAGAGTTGAATATCATCTCTTGAAACTTGTGAAAACCTAAAGACATTGAAGATGACCTAATTTATAAAATTTCCATTTTATCACATTGTTGTTAATTAATTTACTACTATATATTGTTAAAGCACAAACATTAAGCAAGATATCAAATAAGATTGGAAACCTCTTCCAAAAAAGTGGGTAAAATTCAAGTTTGATTATGCGTTTAAAATAAATCTTCTTGGTTTGGTAGTATTAGGGGATTCTTTAAAAATCATCGTGGAATTATTATTGCAGTTATTTTCAAATTCTTAGGAAGAAGAATCAACAATTAAGTTGAGTTTGAAGCCTTGATCACATACATGCTAGAGGCTTTTAGACGGGTTTTAGGAAAATTATATTTGAATTCATTGGTCTTTTCGATGACAAGGTTTACCATTTATCGTGGAAAATGTCTAGTAAAGTCGATTAGATCATGCAAGCTAAGGGTTGGTTTATTCGTTACAAGGTTGAGCACGTTAAGAGAATAATCAATTAATTAGTTTATTGCCTTGCAAACTAAGTAACCATCACAAGGGAAAATCAATATTTACCTCTAGAATACACCACTATGGGAGAAAAGGGATTTTGAACCCCCCTTTAAGACCTCCAACCTTTTCTATTAATGAAGATCTATTGGACATGGATAATCCATAGAGAGGGCTTGTGTCTTGGACATTCTGCAAGCAAGGAGTAGATTGATCCATACATCCATCATAGGTCATGATAAACCATAATAAGTGATCATGCCCCTAACATTCTTTGAGAGGGGAGTATAATTACTCATACTTCTATCACAGATTGTGATAATCCATAATCAGGGCTCATGCCTCAATACATTCTCCAAGTGGAGAATAGATTTACTCATACATCCATCACAAATTGTGATATCCATAATGAGGGCTCACACCTTAAGACATTCTCCAATAGTGGAGTAGATTTACTGATACATCCATCATAGATTGTGATGGTGTGAGACCCTACCACCTAAGAAACCACCAAATTGTAGTAAATGCTCATCCATTTCTTACGCAGAGGTGAAGGAAAGTTTCACTACACCTAGTTCATTTCTTTGATTCTTCTCTAATATATTACCTTAGACTTGTATGGAGTTTGCTCAACATGGTAGAGCTTGTGAGTGATTTGAAATCACCATTGCTAAGCAGGGCATGGCCAGTGAAAGCAAAACTCCCTTGAAATGGATTCGTGAAGAACACATAGATACAGTAGGATATCAAATGAGAAGACATATTGTTCTCTTTGGTCAACTTGGTAAGGGATTCGAAGACAAAGATGGGTGAAATGCTCAACAATAAGCCAAGTTCAAAGGGAAAACTATCGAGCTTCTGCATAAACTATGTTTAATGACATCCTACAATGTGTTTGGAAAATACAAGTAAGAGGAGGAAGACTTCAAGAAGAAAATTCATGTCTTCGTAGAGATTCTAATGGACGGTGCGATTAAGTATCAACCAACTATGTTCGTGGAAGAGGAAGCACCTCTAGTTTTGGGAGCCAATACACTGCCAAACAATTGAATCTCCATGACAACATGGCAATCTAGACCATGGGAATTATGAAACAATATGTTAAGTTTATGTTTTTATTTTCAAGAGTTTAAATGCAAAATAGATATAAGGGTTAGGAGTAGTTAGTGTGGAGGGGGGTTGTATTTGACCTTAAAATATAGAAGACGTTATGGTTCTTGTGGATAATTGATCACTTTACTAATAACAAGGTGGTGGCCTTTACAACCTACCAAGGAATGAGTCTCCTAGGCACACTTACTAGTTCAAATTGCAGTCATTGGAGGCCCAATGATCATTATCTAGTCTTTTTACTTTACGTGTACCCCATCTTTCCTTTCTTTATGCCAAACAATTAAAAGGACTATGCTCAATGAACAATTAGTAGAGGTGGTCTTTTACCAAGTCATACACAATCTCAATATAGATGCAAAGGCTCAAGCTAACAAAGGAGCCACCCTTTCAATTGACCAACTTGAGTTCTTAGTGGTTGTGTGAGACAATTCTATGTTGATTCCTCCTTTGTGACAACTTAAAGGCTCATAGTTGACCCTCCTTTAATTGTAAGTACCTAACCCAATACAATTATTATTACTAGTCCTTGATGCAAAGAGATGGGGCATTTCATGCCTTGTACAAAGACTGGCAAAACTAACACTACCAATTGGCTTAAGAAACATGGCACACAAAAAGGAACTTGGGGTTTCATAAATATTCTCGACTCCATGCAAGACCAACATCACACAAGGAAGTGGCTTATAGAGCTTCAATGGTTGTATGAGTATATTTGGGTCACATCGATGAGTAAATTTTGTAGTGATTTCCATTTGATCCCTCCTTTATCTTGCATGTTGTATATTAACCCTCTCCCTACCTTTAGTAAAACACCCTTATTAACTTCCTTTCAATTATTATGTGATTTCATTGCCCCACAACCACTCTAAGAGCTACTCTTGATATCCTCTATTTTTAACTCAAACAAGGAGCCCCCCTAAGCATGAAGAAGATAATCTTATTGGACTAGAGTTTGAGTCACCTTTGAATGCAGTTCTAGTGGATCATTCAAAAGGTGTATTTGTGGAAGCCTACTTGGAGCCATCGACACATCATATCTCTCTTATTTGGGGTAAGCATCATGTAGCCTCCTCAAATGACATGAATGATAGAATTGTATCTTTTAGTGTGGATAGGTGTATGGGTTGGGGTTCAATGAAGGAAATATCTTCGAATTTGAAGATAGTTGAAGAGGGGGTGATTAATCAAATTCCTTGTTTGTTGATAGGAATAATTCCAGTAGGGAAGATAATATTTCTTCTTCGATTTCCAATCCCCTCTCTAGCTTGAATTGCTTGAAAATTTTATGTTCTTCTTTGGAGAGGGGAGGAGAATACTCTTCTAGGTACTTTATTAGGTCCATATATGTGAGGAAAATTTCTAAGGATCAAGGGATGGTTGGAGGTTTGTGGGCTCATATTCTTTTGGCTCCTTTGGGATCTAAGCGAGGTAGGAAATCCACTATATCTATTTCTCAAAAAAAGGTGAAGAAGAAGGCTTTAGTGGGTAAGCATCATCTGTTAAATGAGATTTTTAGAGTAGTAAATGCCCCAAGTGTGTTTGTGTAATGAAATTGATGACATTAAATGTGTGAGGGTTGGGCCATCCCTTGAAGAAGCAGGCCCTACGTAGATTGGTAGAATCTTATCTCGTGGATTTGTTCTTGTTATAAGAGATGATGGGTGGTGAGGGGAAGTTAGTAAAGGAGTTGGGGTTCTCTCTTGGTGAACTGGACCTTTGTTATTTAGATTCTTTGGATCATTCTGGGGGTTCGATTTTGGCCTTGAGGAAAAGGGTGTTTATATGTACTAACATTTTCTCTTTTGACTTAGGTCTTGGGACTATTTTATACACTTAGGAGTCATGAGAAGAGCTCATATTTATAAATATCTATGGTATGTGCTAAGATTGTGTGGAATATTGGGAAAATATTATTGTAAATAGTTTTTTTAGATAGAATTTTTTGATAATCTGGGGCGATAGGTGCAGGTGGGGTCATTCTTAACCCAAGAGGTAATATCGAGCTTCTATATTCTTGGAACATTGGACATGCCACCAATAACCAAGCAGAGTTGTATGCACTTCTCCAAGGTTTGCAATTGACAAGGCAACAAGGCATTGACTCTATCACTCATCTTGGAGACTTGAAAGTTGTCATCAATCACGTGTGGTTGAAGGCATTTCCTTTAGATATTAAATTGAGCGTTATATTCTGGCGAATCCAACAAGAGATTAAGGCTTTTCACAATCTAGTTCCTATCCACATTCTCTAGCATAATAATGCAATTGTTGATTGTCAAGCCACTCTGGCTATCAAAGACACGATAAGGACGCTAAGGGTAAATGGGTAGCCCTCTTTGAATCGCATCCCATGATCAAATTCAAGGTTCCTAGTCTCGACCCATGCAGGGGCTCCATCCTAGACCCTAGCACAAGCTTCATCTATGACACATGTAAGAAGCACAATTTCAAATCCGCCAAGACACTTCATTAGTATTTGGCAATGATGCATGACAGAGGTTTTAGGACACGTTGGAGCTTCCGTCGCACACACACGGAAGGTCATCGATTTGCTATCCGCTCCCCCCATCTTGGATTTAATCTCTTGTACTCCTTCCCTAGGTGCCTATTTGTTATTCTCCTCTCTGCACACATACAATCATCTCCCCTTCTCTGCATCAATCCTGGCATTATGGCTCAAGTACTTTTAAAGAAGTGGTTAGTGTCATCCCAACTCCCTCTGACATCACCCATGCAAGATTCAAGGTGTATCATCTCTCAACATCGACCAATTGCTATGTGTGAGCATATCTCCCATCTTATGTATATGATGGGTGACACATTCCATTTTCCTTGGATATTGTCCCTTAATTGTTGGAATGCTAATTTAAGAATTTCATGTAGTTTATGTAGTTTTTGAAAAGGTTGAATTTTGGATACGTAAGCACTCTTTTTGCAAGCCCTCTTGTAGCGTTTACAAATAAAATTTCCCCAGTTTTATTAAAAAAAAAGAAAAAAAAAAGAAGATTTTTTTGTAATGGGTGTTGATTTCAACTTTACTTTGGGGAGGTCAAAGATATTGGGATCTACTACAAATAATGATGTAGAATATGATTTCTTAGTATGTAAAATGGAGGATATATGTCTATGATATTAAGCCGGTCCAAATAAATCCCACCTATAAGAACATGGATGTTGGTGACAATAGAATCACAAAAAGACTTGATTAATCCTTTAGTTGTAGATATAATAAGGATCACACAGTGGGTAGGGACATATGGTGAATCAGACTATATGCTCGTGTTTTTAGAGTTTGCAAAGGTGGGTGAAAAATCTCCCAGTCCTTTTAAATTCAATGCAAATTAGCTTGGGGAGGAAGACTACATTGGAATAGATTAAGGAAATATGGATCCATTTTGATGAACTTTTCGAGAATATACTACCTTGAAATTTTTTTAATAACAAAATACATTAAATAGTTATATGTTAAATGGGCTCATAAGAAAAGGTTGAGGGAAGATAACGAGCTTTTGGGTGTGGAACCTCAATTAGAGGAGCTATATTTTATGAATTTGGTAGGTTTTCTAGACAACAACTTCAAAACAAAGGTAAGGTTTCTAAAACAAAAAAATACAAAGTTGTTGCTAGACAGGGAGGTTGATTGGAGGTTAAAGAATCATGCTTCGTGGCCAGAAAAGGTTGACAATAATATTAAAATAATTCACAAATTTGCAAATCACCACCATAACATAAATGATATTTGTTAGATAACAAGGCATGATGGATATGTAGCTTTGAGTTTTAGGGATCTTGCTCGATTTTTGGGTGGATTGTTTTAAAAATATTTATAATGAAGAGGATCAAGTGACAATCTCTATTGTTGTTAGGATAAAAACTTTCTTTCCAAGTTTTGTTAGTGATTAGTATAATCAGATGCTTCTAGAGGATATTTTGAAGGATGAATTGTAATTGGTCATGCATAGTTTTAAAAAAGATAAGAGTTTGGAGTTGGATGGATGGCCTGTCACATTGTTTATGGGATTTTATGAAATTATGGAGGAATACCTGGAAAGGGTAATCAATGAATCAAGAATATTTGGAAAAATGCTAGTTGCTTTCTCCTCTACTTTTATTGCTTCAACTCCAAATGATGATACTACCACCTCCTTTAATCAATATTGACCTATTTCTTTGTGTAATTGCATTTATAAAATCATCTCAAAGGTGCTTTCTTCAAGAGTAAATTAGTTGTTGGTTGTGGAGCTTGATTAACTTCATGATTCAAAGGTCTTTGTTTTCAGCCGTGTTTATACCCCATGAAGATTGTACACCCCTCCACGCGGGGTCTGGGGGTGAAGCCCTTGAAGGAAAAATTGCCTTGTAAATGTATATTGTAATTTCATAGTCAATCTTGACCATTCATCATTAAGTCACAGACCTGATGGTAGAGATTATGTTAGGGTTTTTTTTCCTAGAAGGCAACCCTCTTTTATGAGGGAATTGTATTGTGGTTGTGTATTATCGCGAATATTGTATTGTGAGTGAGGAGACTGTGAGAGAAAGAATAGGAAGTTACAGCGAGTGTGTTGTAGGTTGTATCCCGTCATTTTATTGGATGATAAAAAGAAAGGACCTGACAATTTCTCCAATAGACGTAGCCCACACTAGGTTGACCACGTATATTTGTGTCTCTATTGTATTGTGTATCTTCTGTGTTTTATTTCCACATTTTTTTTTTAATTTTATTTCTTCACAATCCTGTTTTTCTAACAGAAGTTATTATCATAGACCAGATGCAGTGAGTAGTTTCGGTTTTTTTCACGTAGATAGATACATGAGATCAATTGGGTAGCTCAGGAAGCATTTCACTCAATCAAAACAAAATAGATGTCTTCTTGGGTGATAAAGTTAGATATTTCAAAAGCATGTGACTAAGTGTGTTGGATATATTTGAGGGTGATGTTGTTGCATCTAGGGATCAATGTTCATTTTGTTAACTAGGTAATGAGTTGGGTTTCCTCGGTCTCCTATACTCTCTTGATAAATGGATCAACAACAACTTTGTTTATACCTAGTGGAAGGCCAAGACATGGGTGCCCTTTATCACCTATTCTTTTCCTTATTGTGGCAAGGGGACTCAATAGAGATCTTTTTAATGAAAAAACAAATGGGTCTTTCAAGGGTATAAAAATTGGAAACACAATTTGTCTATCTCATATTTTGTTTGTTGATGATATATTGCTCTTTTGTGATCGTTCAAGAAGAAATGCTCAAAAGATAATAGATATATTATATCTATATTTCAAAGTTACATGAATGGTGATTAATGTGCATAAGTCTTCTATATCCTCTACAAGATTGGAAGAAGAGGAGTTCCATCATTTCTCTTAGTTTTTTCCTTTTCAATAGATAAATATTGAGACTCGGTTGAAATACCTAGGTTTTCACGATCTTAAGCCAAATACATATGTAAAAATGATTGGAATTGGCTCATTGCAGAGGTGGAGAAGAACCTATATATATGATGCAATCATTGGTTATCTCATGGAGGGAGATTGATCATGTTTGAGAACCCAAATAAATGCATGTCACAAACCTCATTTCCAACCTTAAAATGATATCTCTCCATGAGGTTCCAGATATAAAAGTGTCATGAACAACAACAACTCAAATACCCAATGCACACATTATTTCTAATATCTAGCATAACAGAATTCACTCTTCTCTACACATCGTTGTGCCCCCCCCTTCAATTAGGAATATCCCCTCCCCGCTACTTCATTATTACGTTGACCTATAATCTCATCTAAGGTGGATTTTATCCCTGTTCTGCTTCCAGATGGCTAGGTTCTCTTTCTCATACTTCGTTCCATTCCTAGTATCACTGACCTCAGCTGGTGGTCTTAAGAGCCTCTCATACCCCCCAAAATAATAATCTTTCTATCTTCCTTATTCCTTCCCTCCTTTTGTTTGTTCGACTTTCTTCTCAACGAGAATAACGAGAGACTCCGATCTTGACCTTGCCAGGCCTTGATGATTTGATGATTGACTCGACGAATTTCGATGGGCATGGGCGTGCGTTTTCTGTCGATGTTAGGAGTTATGATTCTTATGATTGTTCCCTTCATTTGATCTCTGGGAACTTCTGTTGTTGGTGACGCTCGATCCGACAGTGTCCCCTTCTACTTGATTGGTCAAATCTATGCTTGAGGCCATTCTTGTTTTCTGGATGATTTTACCTTTCATCCTTAGGGAATTTTAAAAAAGATTAGGAAATTTAGCTTCAGCTTCATGTGGTGTTAATGTAGGGAGAAAAGAGGTCTATCTTGGGTTAGATGCAATCAAATTGCTATGCCAAAATACCTTGGTGGTTGGGATGTCAAGAACATTCATCATTTTAGCAAAGCACTAGCTACAAAATGTATTCATATGCTAATAGAGGGAAGCAATATTTGATGTCTAGTCATTCATCAAAAATATATAATGCATGATATTGTGCAAGACTAGACAAGGAAATTTGATAATGAAGTTCATAATGGGTCTATCATCTAGAAATCAATGGTGCCGGCCTTCCCTCTTGTGGGGCACAACCTTATCTCGACGATAGGGAATGGTTTAAGGGCGAGGATTGGTTCAAACCCTTTGGTTTGGAGTGGTCAAGATTTTAAATTTTTTGATAGACATATTAATAAACTTCATATAGGAATTTTTTGTTCTTAGTCAAGTACCATGTCTAGAAATGTCTACCATATAGAGGTAAGAGTGGAAATTAACATATATGTTGTTTTTGGATGATGGGGAAACTATTGAATTGAAGATATATTGTTATGTGTTAAGGGTCAGTCATTTAAGGATAAAGGAAGAGGATGTTGAGCTTATATGGGGGAATAACTTAGCCAATGGTATATACACTCCAAAATTAGGATACCAAGCATTACATGTTGCAGTTGGGGAGGAGCAAATGATTTGGTGCTCGAAGCTTATCTAGAATTTAAATGTTCTCTAAAGTCTTTTATTTCTATGTGGCTTTCTTTAAGGAAGAAGGTTCTCACCTAGAATATTCTTTAAAAAAGAGGTTTTGATGGTCTAGGTATATGTGTTCTATGCAAGGTAAGCGAAGAGACTATTGGAAACTTAAAGACCAAAATATAGAGAAACTAAAAGACCTCGGCACAGAATAGACCATAAAGGTGTCACCTAGAAATAGAAACCCAAAGCACACAGGAAGACTAAGAAAAAAAATAAGCCTCTATTGACCAAGTTTTGCAATAGATGATAATCGTGAGGGAATTTCAAAACAAATAGATCCAAGTACTTAATACGAACCACACATAGAGTGCATTTAAGAACCAATAGCCAAAACCACCAAAAGAAAACGCCTTTCTCACTTTTAATAGAAAATTCAGACATACCAAAACTCCAAAGAGATAACCAACGACTTGGTGAGGGTCTTACCAGGATTGACCAAACCAGCCTTAGGTCTTCGTCCTATTAAGCATATTCCCCACAACAATTCATAATCCCACAATGATAGAGTAATTGTTCAACACTTGGTTCAAAATACTAAACATGGATAACTTCCAACATGT
>JASDQU010373042.1:19288-34652 GCA_032191745.1 Picea mariana
TCATACAAGCTAAAACTTTGAAAGGATTTCTTATTAGTATATATCAGATCTTTGGATATTTTGCTGTAGTTGTTGGACCTTTGGCAAAATGACCTAAATAGATGTGGAATGGACTTGATCCGCTATTGTAATTGAACTCCGACTTGTATACATTTATATCCTTCTGAATATAAAGAGCAATTTTTTTCTCGTGGAAAAAAAAATATACTAAGGGTGGGGATTAATGGTTTGTTATAGAGTCATATGGAAATAAGTTGTTTATTTGAATTTTTCCTATATCGATGAAGTAAGCATTTATTATGGGTTGTAATGTTTTCTTGGTTATAATTTTTTTGTATTTGCTAATTTAACATATTTGTATATAAAAATAATTTTTTTATTTAAATTTGTAAGTTTTTTCATTATTTATAGGTGTTTTTCTTTTTCGGGTAAAATGTTAAATTGTGATTAGAGGTAGTATTTGATTTTATATATGGGATTAAGATTAATTGTTATTTGAAGGCACATGATTCTATTAGTGTAACTTTAATGATGATAATATGTGATATTGACTTTTTTGTGGATACTATCTAGACTGAAATTACATTTTGATCTTGGAGTGAGACCTAAAAATTACTTAAGATTGATTAAAAACTCATCTTCCTCAATTATGAGAAAATAAATTAATGACCTAAGATCCAAAAACATTTAACATGAGAAAAATAGATAAACTCTACCTCTTACACACCACCAATAAATTATTTAAATAAAATTATTTTTCTTAAATAATAACGATGAATCAACTTACATTATAAATATTATTTATTTATAAATAATATTCCATAACAACCATCGTTTATACCAAGATGACTCTAAACTAGCACAGCCACATGATTGTGGCTGATGAACGCCGAAAGGCTAATTCCATTTACAAACCCTAATTAGGGTTTCTTTTATAATTAAGGTTCATAAATGAAATATGCATATGTGACAGCTATATAATTGTTGATGTCTAAAAAACCTACTGTACTATTTCTCTCCCCCAACCGAGCAAGGTGTCAAACAATCGATCTCTGTACTGACTACCGATTCATTGAATCAGAATCGTAATAGAACCAACTTCTATTACGATTATGATGAATATAGAACAACAACACATGAACCACCGCCATGCTAGTTGAAACGCTGCCGTGCTAGTTGAAACGACGCCCAGCTTAACCACTGCGTCCAACTACCACTGCCGTAACTACCACTGCGTCCAACTACAAACACTTAATCTCAAGGAACGTGGCAATGCAGAGTTTTATACATATTAATTTTTCTTAATCAGTTAACCTGTCAATCAATGGTTAGAGAAGTAATTTCTTAATCATATTAAGTAAATGTGAAAAAGTAAACAAGGTAACATAAGCATTCAGAAATGCAAGGAAGTTATGAGCATTAAATTTCATCCATTGATTAAAGAGTACGACTAAAAATATGCCAGCATCTTCAATTCTTAGCCATAAAATTAGAATTTTAAATTAAAAGGTGATTAATTGTACCCATTGTCAATAAGTGTATACCTTTCGACATAACTATCCATGTTATAACCAAAATGACTATAATCCTTACTATTGAAATTTCCTGTTTTCTCGATCTATGCAATATGACTCCATCATCCAAACATAACCTTGCAAAATTAGATCCATTCCATAGGCATAACATCACATATTAATTTCAATAAATGGTTTGATTGCACCTAGAATTCCCCACCCTTAACTGTATTGATCCACCCTCACCCGGGGTCGGCTAACAGGTGTACATTTTTTTAACCTCATTCTTCTCAACAAAATTAGCCTTTATCTTCGCATTAAGAAAACGTTAAATGCAGCAACATCATGTTGAATGGGTCCCGGAATAAACGGAAGAAAATAGGAAAAGTTATGGGTTATGGAAAGAGAGAGGGAATAGAGAATCATTCGGAGTAACCTTAAATATGGCATCAACACCCCTAGCTATACCACGCACATTAGCTCTGTATTTGCCTAGATCCTCCTTTCGGTCCTTCAAATTATATCAGGAACCGAGTCTACCTTCAAGCTGGTTACATCGTAGTATTAGGCCATCTGGGTCATCTCCTAAGGTCTTGTTTCAGGTGGGGTCTGCTGGAGTGAGGCCTAAACTCATCTGGCAGGTGCAAAGAAGAAAGTTCACTCAAATGGGTGCTGGGGGGGTTTCTGATGTCTCGTCCTTGGCTGCTGTGTCCGAGCCTAATCTTGGATTGACAAAACCTGCTGAGGTCACTTTGCCAGAGGTAGGCCTCCTTCATCTCTAAGCATTTTTAATGGCTCTATGTTACTGTAATGGCTGTATGGATGTTTATGTCATATCTATGCTGATCTGCTATTCCTGATAATAGATCAGTTCTCTGTAAATATTTTGGAAAGCTAACATAGGTTATAGTTAATTACAACAATAACATGGATGATTTGTGTAATGTCCCTTTGAACCATTTGATGTATTAAACTTGTTGCAGATATATTACGAAATATGTTTTTTGTATGTTTGAGAATCTCTGTGACAGATTGTAACGTTCATGATTGCTGCAGCTTACGTTTTCTGCCAAGGAAATCCATGTGACAGAGTGGAAAGGGGATATCTTGGCAGTGGGCGTGTTTGAAAAAGATGTGACAAAGGATGAGAGTGGGGTATTTGAAAATCCTACACTGAAGAAGCTTGAYAGCCATGTTGGGGGTGTGTTGAGTGATGTCATCAAGGAGGAGGATTTCTCAGGGAAGGCTGGTCAGGCAGCATTTGTGAGGCTTCCTGGTTTTGGGTTTAAGAGAGTGGGATTGATTGGCCTTGGAAAGAATGGGTCTGCTTCTTTAACTAAGTCATTGAAAGGGTTTGCAGAGAATCTTGCTGGAGCTGCAAAGACTGCCCAAGCCACCGAAGTTGCTGTGACATTATCTTCCACTGAAGATCTTTCTATTTCTTTGAAGCTCAACTCTGTATTGACTATAGCAGCAGGTTTTTCATTTCTATCTCCTTGTTGCATTTGCATTAAATTTGTTAATTATTTTGGAAAGTGTTGCATTGTCATTGCATACAAAGTTTCGCCTTCATGGACGATATAATGCCCTGAACACAGACTACAGTAGAACATCCTAAAAAAAAATAACAGCAAATCATGAAATACAAAATATTTTAAATTGTCTGCAAATACATAAATACAGGGGCAACATGCTGCTTCCAGATTATGGACCGCACACTGCCTGCCCTAACAAGATAGACGGGGGCACTCTGCCACCCAAATAGAAGGGATAACACCACAAATATAAGAGATACAATTGGCCAATGGTGCTTTATTTTGAGAGAAATGATTTTATGTATAGTAATAAATTAATAAAGCTTAATTCTAGTCCATGGACCTAGATACAAGGTATTATAAGAAAACTTTAAGATGGGCTTTTGGGTGCTAAATACCTGACTACATTTATCGACCTTAATCATTAGTATCGATTTATATTGCTAATCTAACCTTTAAGGATCCATACAACTTGATGCGTTACTCATCTTTTATGCTCCTCATGCTTTATGTCGCGCTAGTTACACAACAGATTCAGCGGCTCACGCAGGGTCAATTACACCGAAATGGTCAATCACACCGAAATGGTCAATCTTATGCTTGGGTAAGATGCCATGACAGGTTGTGCCTGTTACATCCCTCACCCAGGACCTGCACCTGGCCCCAACTGTGCTGCTAGGAATGGGGGAACTCCCCTAGATTGGAACCCCTGTGGATGGCGTAAGAAGCCATCGTCTTTGCAACGCAGTTTTACTACTTTGCTTCTTACTAGTCCAAATAATTAATCTTTAATGCCATGGTCATTTAAAAGACAATTGATATCGATGAATAAGCAATCAAAGATGAAACTCATGTACTGTTAAATTGTCCCAGATATGACAAAACCAGACTTGAGCATTCAATGCATCAATTGCAGCCCAATGAGCTGAATGCAGCGCTGAATTTTCTAGCCAAACTAAGTCATTTGATACTGGTACACGGGGATACATTGACCTTTGCAAGGGGACATCGAAATATCTCTCTCTCTCTTTTTTTTTCCTTAAAGAAAAACGTAAATTTTATTCATCTGAAGAGAATGAAATTTACATTCTATATAAAACATGGATTAGCCATGTTTTTGCGGAAACCTGAAGGTTTCAACTAGTGTGACCAAAAGATGCTTTTCAAAACAGTACCCTTTTCAAAGGGGTGCACAACTGATACATAGTACAAATAAGAAGATCTCATAACCTGTATATAACAACTGGTCCGACAGAAAGAGTCTCTTTTGCTGCTGCATAAGAGTATGTGAGCTTGGTCAAAAAAGAGCACAGTTTTATACAATATTCTTGAATGCCATGTGGTGCCCGCGAGAGACTGATAAATACCTCATGAATAATCCAGAAAAAACTCTTAAGTGGGGAAATAATCCACATCCATAAAAGGCCTATGAGTATATCTATCTATCTATCTATCTATCTATCTATCTATCTATATATATATAAAAGCCTGTCGAGGTGTTGTCTAGCAGCAACATGGAGCGGTTGCTGTGGAGATGACCCAGGTTCAAATCCTCGTGGGCTTGCTCCTCTCGTGCATGGGGTTTGTCAGTTGTGGCTTGCAGCTTTTCTGCCTTTGGGGCACGTGCTCTTAGACGTTGCTGGAATAAATGCGTTCTTGGGCTTTGTGCTAGCCATTGTTGTAGGCTTGTAGCCTATACGCAACTATTTGTACTCTAAGCTGGCGTAGTACCAGCAACCTCATCTCTGCCAATAAAAATGCTAGAGGCTGGAGCTGCATTGTTGGGTTTTCTGTCCACTGGGCCGTTTCCTTTTAATATATATATATATATATATATTTTTTTTTTTTTAGTTGAAAAAAAGTTTTTTGTATTATAAACAGAACTGTAGTTTGTCACCAAGCAGGTGGCAGGAATACACAGTCTTCATGCATAAGCAGAGATTTAAGAGTTGTTCTTATTATCTCTCTCAAAATCTGAGACTTTGACAGTTCTCAGGTAAACAAAATTACTGTCATCCACAGATCAACCGTTACTTCTTGTCTGTATAGGACTTCGATTTGGATGTTCTCGTGCACTCAGTACTGAACTCTTTGAAGGCATCCATTTCTTCCTCCAACTTCTGTAGTGGTAATTTCTTGTCATTCTACTTGAAGATCTAATCACAACTCCAGTATCACCTTTGTCTTGGAGGAGAGGATTGGTCTCTAAGTCGGCATCATAATGTCTGTGATAATCAAACATGAATTTCATGTATGACTGCCCTGTAATCTTTTCTGTGGATAGTGTGAGTGGGACCATGGCAAAAAGGTTGAATTTTTTCAGTTCTTCTTTTCTACAGTTGGCCAGTTTTCCACTGCCACATCACGGCCTTGATTTTGATCAGCTTGAGATCCATGCACCTCTTCAGTTCTTTACGCCATTTAGAATCCTCACTGAGGTGAGAGTTCAGAGAGAAAGAGCCATTGTTGTTCATATCAACAGCTATATTAGCTAACCAGTTAGCTACTGTGTTTGCTGATCTTCTAAGTTTGAACATGAGATAGGCAGAATTTGTCAAAGGTTTCAATCCCATGCCATTCTCATGACCCTGCCAGCTACGATGTCAATGAGGACCTTTGAATCACCTTCATTAACAATCTTCTTGAATCCCATTTTTTGAGATTTTCTTATTCCTTGAACCAATGCAAATCCTTCAGCTTCACCTTTAGTGTTCATCCCCTTATTTAGGAAGATATGTTAAATTATCTAGATTATTCCTTCATGGACTTTTAGACCCCACCTCCTACAAGGATTGGGTTTCCCTTGGATACTGCATTCGAATTTAACTTCCATCATCCCTACTTTGGGGGATCCCAAGGTGGTGTTTGGGGTTGAAGAATCTAGCTCGTCCTCCTGGATCTTATAATCAAATAATCACTACTATCACTACTGCCATTGCCATTGTGTTCTCCTCCTTCCTCCTCCAACATATCTGGTCCTAGTGTTGCATTTGCTGGTGTGGCATATGATTCCTCAAGAGGATCAATATCATCAAAAGTGATTGGCTCTACGATTGGTGCATTAAGATCCAAGCTGGCCAATGCCAACTCAAAGGTGTTGTCCAAACCCATATCATTAGGAAACACATCATCTTTGTCCTTCTCTTCAACCACTCTTTGTATATAAGATGGACGTTGGTGTGCATAAACACCAATGTCTATGCTTAGGTTTGCTTAAACCTACTGTTCTTCAAAGTGTGCATATTCTTGTATGTGCTCCAATTCCTCTTGCAACAAGGGGATTATGTGACTTGAGAAAGGATCCTTGTGGGTAGTTGTTGTAGAATAGTGCATGCCGCTCCATGTGTTTCCCATCAAGCATAGGGCTTCTTAATTCCCCCATCTTTAATCACGTCATAGCCTTTGAATCTCCCATTTGTAATGGAAAACTCCACGAAGCCCCTCCTCCACCTTGTCAAGGGTGGATCTGTCCTAATATATCTTACTCAATGATCACGATATTCCTATCCTCAGAAATCTCCCCATTCATGTGAAGAGGGAATTCGTGTGTAGTCCAACATTGAGCCTTTCATCATTGTAAGACTTGAGATTCAGTGAGTGGGATGTTAGATTTTTACCTCGTTGCTTGGTAGTTGGTTCTCTTTTTGTATGGCATAGTAGTTCTACCATAGGCTACCTTGATTTTTGTGTATTTAGTGTGAGGGTGCAATGTTAGTGTTCTTGGGAGTAGCGTTAGAGATGTGTAGGAGAGAGAGGACGAGGGTGCATGCTTGGGCCAACCTCTTCTAGTTCCAGTTTTAGATTGTTGATTGACTTCAGTTAGCTTTTCTATTTTGAAATTTGTTTTTGCATGCATTATTTATTGTTAGACTACTAGGGCACTTGCATGAGGAGTTGAGGAAGGTGAAGATCCCAAGGAGTGGAAATGCATACATGCCACAATGATTTTCTAGTTGGGATGCACTATCTCTGGCTATGTAGATTAGGGTTGGGGTTTGATTGAATCTTGTTAGATGTCTCATGCACGTGAGCAGAGACATTGTATCTTTCCTTTTTCTCTTATTCTATAAAAGACACCCAAGGCGCATCACTGTGTTGGTTGGTGAGTTAGAGTTTTGAGCTATGGCAGTGTAATTTTTCTTCTTTCGGTAAATAGAATATAGATGCAGTATTGAGTGTTCCATAACGTGTATTTGTTATTCATAATTTCCAACAATACGTCTTTGTAGATTAATGTATTTGGAGATTGTTGTTTTGATTGAGGCTCTCATCTTTTTAAGCTACCTAGGTTTTGGTTAATTTATATGTGTAGAATTTGCTTAACATGGTTTCAAATATAACATGGTATTAGAGCATGTTCATTGAAATCCTCTAGATTTGTGCATGGAATTGGTTGTTGCTTGTGGGAGGGAGTTGGCAAAGGGTTTCAGTGGGTGTGATGTTTGAGCTTTTGTGAGCGAAGCAGATCTAGACTTGTGACGATGTTATCTTGTGGATATAGAGGTTGCAACTCCCACTAATCCCAAGGACTTGGTAGAACATGCTAAGAAATCGGCCTTGTCCTTGATTCCGTGAAGGAACACTTTATTCCTCACATTGCCAAGAAAAAGACGATGGAGGAGATGTTTGATGCCTTGGTCATACTGTAGAGTGTTAATGTGTCTTGTAAAATGCTTTTGAAGCACAAGCTCACTGACACTTGCCTGAGCAAGATCAATATTATAGCGAGCTATTTAATGAAGATCACAAAGTTGAGAGATCAACATGCTGCCATTGGAGAAGAGATTGATGAGAGTGATATAGTTTGGATCACTTTGAATGGCTTTAGTCCATCATGGCATCACTTTGTTTAATGTATTTGTGCTCATGAGAAGTTACCCACTTTTGAGACTTTATGGGATGAATTTGTTGGAGAGAAGACGAGATTAGAGATGGTTTTGATGAGTTTTGAGGAAGTGCAAGACCTCCTCATCGGGAAAATGAGGAAGGGAGGAAAGAAGAGAAGGATCGAGGAAGGGAGGAAAGAAGAGAAGGATCGAGAAAGGGCTAGAAGAAGAAAGAAGACTTAGAATCTTCGAACCATGGGAAGAAATATTTAAGCCATGTGAAGTGCTTTAAGTGCCACAAGTTTAATCACTATGCCCCTTAGTGTCCTAAGAAGAAAGGGAAGGGCAAGCAACAATAGTAGAAGTAATTTGTAGGGAGTGCAGAAGCTTCTACAAGAGTTGATGAGATTGCATCTAGATTAGAGACAACCTTCTCCATGGTATTGTGCCTTTTCACTCACATAGTTTTTGGTGTCGAGTGGTACGTGGATAGTGGAACTTCTTGAAACATGACAACCAACAAATCAACTTCTTTAGACTAGAGGAAGAAGATTTTGAAATGCAGGTGGAGCTTGGTGATGATGCTAAGTACTCAATGATTGGGATGGATTCTATCTCTTTTTGCATGCTAGTAGGAGAGGTTCTTGAGCTACATGAGGTATTGTATGCACTCATGCCTCTAATTTGAGCCTCATCCTCTCTACATCTCCACTCCTATATAAGCAAGAGGTCGAACCTCTTTTCAATGTACAATGTTATGTAGCGAATAGGTGAGAAAGCTGAGAGTTATATCAGCCATAGAGAAGGCGCATAACAAAGTGGTGTATCGGTCAATAAGAGGCTGCAATATCAGTCATTAAGAGGCAACAATAACAATCAATAAGAGGCTACAATATCAGTCCATAAAGAGGCAGTGTAATAGTCCAGAAGAGGCAACGTATATCATCAAAGATACATCTTTAGTGCTGGTCTATAACAGGTGGATATAAATCAGCAAGGTCTCTTAGTTACACAGTTAGGTCAGAGTCAACTTGGCAAGCTCTTTAAGAACATAATTTCATGGTGGAAAATTTGTAAGTGGTCATACATTATTAATGCAATAAAAGGATGCTTGCTGGGGTTTTTCTCCCTGTATAGGGTTTCCCCAGGGTACATGTGTTGTGATCTTGCATGCTGGTAATTCCTTATGATTATTACTGTTCTAATTTATGAATGATGTCAAGCTAAGTTCTAAGTACAATCATAATTTTTAAAGAAGTACTTACAGTATTAAATCAAGCTCAAAAATTAACATGGTATCAGAGCTTAGGGTGTGGTAAGCTTGTTGAAGTGCAACAACAGGGTACACACAGATCCAAACAAGCTTGATTAAGTTTCCAGCGTAAGGTCCATGGCATCCTCCATTCTAGTCAGGGCCAAGGATAGGCTCAAAGGAGCTGCCAACTTCAATGTGTGGAGGCTCCGGATAACAAATATCTTGCAGGAGCATGATCTTGAGTAGTATGTGACCACAGTGGTGGAGGAACCCACCTCTAATTCAGGAAGAGTCAAGCAAAGGCCAAGTGAATCATCTTTGAGTCAGTTAAAGACGATATAATGCCAGTGATGACTTCTTTAATGACTGCCAACGACTGTATGGATACCTTGGTGAATCTGTATGAGAAACAGGCTCCAAGTCAGAAGAGTACACTTAAGCACAAGCTTAAGTATTTGAAGATGGAGAAAGGTGAATCAGTAGCATCTTTCTGTTCCAGGATAGCCCAGATCAGAGATCAACTTTTGGTCACATGGGTCACAGTGGACGATGATGACTTAGTGCATGCCATATTTGATCGTCTTCCTTATTCATGGGAGACCTTCTTATCCAGTGTAAGTGGGAGAGAGATTCAACCCACGTTTGAGAGGTTATGGCATGATTGCCTCCAAGAGGAGAGTCACATTGCTACCAGGAGCGAGCCAACCAAAGAAGAGCATTCAACATTAGCATCAAGATTCAAGGGAAAGAAGAAAGTCACTTTCCAGAAAGGCTCTCAGAGGAAGTCAAACACCAAAGGGTATGTTCAAAGGCAAGAGTATTGATACATCTAAGATTAAATGCTTCAGTTGTAATAAGTTCGGTCATTTTGCTAAAGGCTGCTGGTATAGGAAGAAAATTCCAAAGAAAGGGAAACATCATGCCTCGACTGCTGAGGATGATGAATCCAAACGAAAACATAAAAGTCCTTCTAATGAAAAAGAAACTAGAAAAGAATATTACATGGTTTCTACCTTATCCAGTTCAGTTTTCACGGGGCCGAAAACTTGGTTAGTAGACAGTGGTGCATCAAAGCACATGACAGGGTACAAGGAAATCCTCTCAGATTTCAAGACAAAATCTTTTGCAGAGCAGGTTGAGCTTGGGGATGACAATTGTTACAAGATAGAGGGAGTAGGATCTATCTCCTTCAGATTGGAATCTGGGGCTAGGCTTCATGTTGATGAAGTATTATATGTTCCAGGGCTCAGGAAGAATCTACTATCAGTTGCAACCCTTGAGGGTAAGGGATATTGGGTGATCTTCAAGGACAGGAAGGCACTACTGTGGGATAAAGGTAGCCACTTGAGTATAACAGAACCCATTGGGACTCGCAGAGGAGGACTGTACGTCGTGATAAGACAGTCAATTCAGGCATTGGCTCATGATGCAACTAGCTCCAGCGAGTTGTGGCACAAAAGGCTTGCACATGTTCATTACAAAGCACTTCCAGATCTGCAGAACATGGTATATGGCATGCCCTCTATTTCTCTTAGTAAAAATGTAATTTGTAAAGGATGAATGCTAGGTAAAAATATAAAGAAAGCATTTCCTAGTAGTGACAATAGAGCTCAAGGCATCTTAGATCTGGTTCATTATGATGTATGTGGTCCCATGTCATCTCCCTCACTCAGTGGTTGTTTGTATTATGTCATTTTTATTGATGATTACTCAAGAAAATGTTGCATCTATTTCCTTAAAGCTAAAAGTGACACATTTGATAAATTGAAAGAGTATAAGGCCTTTATTGAAAAACAGACAAGGAACCACATAAGAACCCTTAGAATAGACAATGGAGGAGAGTTTGAATCTCTCCAGTTTGAGGATTTCTACAAGGAAGCAGGAATCAAGAGACAGTTGATCGTGCCTTATAACCCTCAACAAAATGGGGTTGCTGAGAGGAAAAACAGGACAATTTCTGAGGCAGCGAAAGCCCTGATGTTTGACCAGGATCTACCAAATTCTTTTTGGGCAGAAGCTACCTCCACTACCGTGTATATTCAGAACAGGTGTCCACATGCTCTCTTGAAGGACAAGACTCCTGAAGAGGTCTTCTCAGGGATCAAACCTGAAGTAGGGCTGTTAAAATTAGTGCAGCTGCAAGAGCCATTCTTCGGGAGGATGGCAAAGATCCTAGCTGTGATCTAGGGCCCCTAGTACACTCTTGGGGTTCTTGGTCTGGGACCAAGCAGTTAGAGCCATGGCAAAAGACCCTAGTTGGGCCCCCAATGTATTGCTGGGATTCTTGGTCATGAAGACCTATGTGGACATTCTGTCATTAAAGAAGAGCTTAACCTTTGACTTTGTCCTTTTTGTTTATAAATGAAACCCCCCTTGCTTGACTTATGAAAACCGCTTTTTGTTGTTTGGGTGTTCGTTCGATTCTTTACTTCCTCCTAAAGCAAGCTGGTCGCCTTGATCTTAAAACCCCCTCTGTTAGACTTGTTTATTTCCCTGTTGACTTTTCTGATTTAACATTTAATATTTTATATAGTAAAATATTATTTGTTTAATTGTTAGGGTTTAAACCTAACCCTAAAGTTGAGAAAAAAAGGACTAATGTGCTAGCCCTAACCTATCTACCAAAAACTATAAATAAAGTGTCCTATTCCTCACTCACTACACTCATTTTCTCTCTTAGTCGATTTGAGGATTGAGGTTTTTGCTGTGGCTCTTCTTGTTCAGTTTGCTAAGTGACTGTGACTCTTTTAGGACAGGTCTCCAGCTCCTCCTTGGTGTGTTCTGGTCTGCTATAGCCACCGTGGGCTTACCGTCTCCAACATTAAGCCTGACGCTGACCCTAAGGGTCTTTCCCAGCCAGCCGTAGGTTGCCTTTGGTTGCTGATTGAAGTTCTGGTTCCTCTTGCTGGTGCCGCTTTGTTGTTTAGGTGTTTCTCTTGCTGGTGCTGCCTTGTTTTGCTGGTGCCACCTTGCTGTCTAGATAACCTGCTGCCCTTTGTGTGCTGCCCCACCTTGTATGCTAGCAACCTAGTATTTTATGAACTGAACTTGGGGCTGTTTTGAAACTGCTGATATCTTGTAGCAGTTTTTTTTGTGGGCTGAAAGTGTTAAGTCTGCTTGGGGTTTTGCATTCAGGCCTATAACTTGACAGTGGCATGGTCTCTTGTTTCTCAGCCATCTGGGTTTGTTTTCTAGTCTACAAGTTCTTGGCAAATTGTCCTAATGATCATGATGAGATCTACCCTGAGGGTTTGATCCATGATCCCTTAAAGCTTTTTCTGAGCATACATCAAAGAGAATAACAACAACATATCAGGTAATTCTGTTCTTTGTTTCAGCCAAAGTTAATAGTTAAGTAAATGTTTTGTTATTAACTGTTTTATGCTATCAGAAATTTAATGTCTTGTTGATCCTAAATTACAGTAGTTAATGTTTGGAAATTAAAAAAAAATATTTCTGTTTTAGCTAGCTACTGTTTTTTCCCTTAACTTCTAACAAGGGCATCTAAGGATATTTGGGTATCCAATGTATATTCATGTCCCTAAACGAGGACAAAGATGGAACCCTCAGGCAAGAAAGGGGTTTATGTGGGGTACAATGAGAACTCTAAGGCTTACAGGATATATGTGTACCAGGTCAGAGGCAGTTAGAGGTAAGCAGAGATGTGACTTTCCATTAGGAAGCCACATTCAAGTAGACCATTAACTTATGGAAAGAAATAGTTTATCCAACAATAGAAAGTAGACCATTAACTTATGGAATGAAATAGGTTATCCAACAATTGTCAAGTGTCAACAATAACATGACCAATGGAAAGAAATAGTTTATCCAACAATAGAAAGTAGACCATTAACTTATGAAATGAAATAGGTTATCCAACAATTGTCAATGTCAACAATAACATGACCAAATAGTTATGTTTACAAAATAGGCCATCTGCACATCGAAGGATGAAGATTGAAAGGTCCAAAACAATAAATTGAGCTAGTTGCTAAATACTATAAAATTTGAATCTATCATCTATGACATATAAAGTAGTGAAAAAGGAGAAGCAATTATTCTAGTATCTATGATTCTATCTACTATTCATTCCTCTTTCTAGCACCATGATTGTTGTGTGGGCCTCCACGTGGTTGTAGTGGAGCGAGAGGAGGACAAAACTGTGCAGAAGCGGATGTAGGCGACCACAAAATTGAAGATGAAGCCCCTAGTGCCATAGCTGGAGTCCTGGACATGGAGACCATGACATTGGATGGTGGTGGCATCTCACCATGGTCATCATCATCCATAACAGTATTATCGAATTGCTCTAAAACCGATACTCCATCCTCCAAATTATCCTCCTTTGGATTGTTGTTCCAACTCTTCAAGTTTTTATCCGTCTTTGCTTCCTCATAGTAATGGGACAACAATCACAAGTTGTAATGAACATAAACCAAGCTCTTTGACCAACTTACATTCAACTTGTTTCTTTTGATGCTATGGATGAAATTGTTGGTGCTCGAACACCTCTTTGTAGACGAAGTGTTCACCACCTGTGTTGGCAAACGTTGTAGTTGTTGGGTATCACTACCATGCATGTTCCACCACTCAAGAGAAGTTAGATTCCCTCGATTTTTAATTGCATGGTTGGTCCCAAAGGCACCATTGCTAAGGATGTAGTGGTTCAATTGTTTCCATATGATGTCACACTCCTCATTAGGGACCAATTTGTCTAATGCTTTCATATAACCAGATTGAACGTCTGGATCTTGGTGTGGTTTTTTCTTGGACCCACCACTAGGTGTTGGTTATGAAAGCCATGATACATGATAGTATTTAGGTATAAGCACATATTCTAAGGCATGTAGTGGAATATTTAGCACTTCGCACTATTTTTCCACCTCTACACAAATATGATTGTACAAGTTGACATCTCTAGGGTGAACAATGTCTTTAATCTACCCTAGTATGCTATCCATCTGCTCATACACCTCCCCAATGATTGGTCGATCTAAATTTGCAAACCTAATCATGTGATAAATTGGCTTGGTGAATTGCAAATCAAACCGAACCTATGAGCAAAAATAATTGTTAAGAACAATCTCCTTCACTGCATTAGCACCATTTCTATCAATACCGAATTCATCCCATGCATCATTCATCAGCATAGCACCCAAAGCTTGTCTCATCTTCAATGGGCACCTAAAGGTGAGGAAATAGCTAGCAAATCTAGTTTTTGCAATCTTAAGTAACTGCAACCTAGAGTGAGTGCTATAAAAGTAGTTGATCCTTGTATGCTTGGTGACAAATTTGATAAGTTATTTCCCTCTCTTGTACAAGTCATTAATCCACAGACATTCTTTATGCTTGGCAATGCCATGCATCAAAAGGTTCAAGATGTGCACCAAACACTTAGACCAAAAGATGTGTGGGTGAACTCGCTCAATGATTTTACCTACTCCCTTACAATTTGCTACATTATCAGTGATTACTTGAATCACATTAGAAGGACCAACATCATTAATGGTTCTCAATAGGAGCTCTGAAATGTTTTGAAAAGATGCAATTATTGAGGAGTCGTGTTGCAAGAAACACTATACCAGTAGTAGAAACACCAAGAATATTTATCAAATGTTGGTTTCTAACATTTGTCCAACTGTCAGATACAATGGGTACCCCAAAGTCCCCCCACTCATCTGTAAATCATGTTAGAGCTCTTTGAATTTTTGCTCTTTCCCTGTCTAGTAACACTGATCTAGCTTTCTCATACCTGGGGCTCTTGTATCCTTTGGGGGCTTCGTTGATGGCCTTAACCATGTCATGCCAATAAGGGGAGCGAAGCACGTTGATCAAGATACCACAAGCATAGAGAAACCTCCCCACTTTTGCATCCACCTCATCCCTACCTCCAATATCAATGAAATCTGCTATTGTTCTTCTAGATCCAGAGGTCCCAGAACCATGAAGAGATGAAGATGTTTTGCGACCAATTTAAGATGATGCATCAAATTGAAGCTTTTGTTTTTTACCATGTTTTCTTTGTGCAACTTCCTCTATCTTTATGTATTTTTGTCTCTCTTCCTTGGATATCTTAGGGTAAACTAAGATCCTAATGGCCCCCTTATTGTCATCACTCTCCATTACTCCACAAAGATGCTTCCTCACACGGGTATATGAATCGGTATAAGGTTTTCCTTGACGACAATCACGATGACATAAAAACTTAGTGGTTCCACCACCTTCCCCCCCCCC
>JASDQU010373042.1:34702-67566 GCA_032191745.1 Picea mariana
TCAAGATAGGGTTTACATATCACTGTTAAGATCTAGCTTTGTTGTTTATCTTAAAGTTCAGATTTCTATTATACTGTTACAACCCTATATGCTGTTCTGTTCTTCAGATCTAAAGGAGTTTTGTCTTAATTTTTAAAAGAGACTACTGTTTTATTCTTACTCTAAAAATCTAACACCCTTTGATGCCTAGTCCCCACCAAGACCATGAGAATAAAAAATGGAATGATAAACCACAAGAACACCGTTTTCCTCAAGTTTTAGATGAACCACCTTTTAAAATGAGGGAAAAGAAGGAACGGGAGAGTTGGAGAAGAGGAAAAAACCACAAATAAACAACACATGGAAAGGAGGGAGTTGGGGTTTGGACTTACCTGTTTAACTCTTGAAAGTTGAGATAGATGGTAGCCTTTGATCTCTCCTCCAATCTCCTCTTTGCTCACTCTTCCAAGCTCTCCTTTGCTCTCTCCTCCAAGCTCTTACAAATTTGCCCTAAAAAACTTGCAAGAAGACAGAGTCACCAAGCTCCTCACTCCAAGCTCAAGCAAACAAAGATGAAAGAATGAGGAAGAGAGAGGGGGAGGAGATTTTTTCTTTTCCTCTTCACTTTCACCTAAACCCTATACCTACCCAAGGTCCCACCCTCCACTAAAAAATTAGAAAAAAAAATTCACTTATGCGTGGGAGTGTTCGGTTGACTTGAGGAGCGTGCGGGGAGTGTGGGTGGAGCGTTTATGGAGTGCCTTGGGATCACGCTCATAGGATCTGGGAGTGTCCTAGGGAGTGCGATGCTCCCAAAAGGGCAGGGAGTGTCTCAAAACTACCCGAAGCACACTCCTAGTTTTTGGGAGCGCGTTCCTTGGACTCCCCCACTCGGAGTGCAGTTCCCACTCGAAGTGTTGTATCTTCACTTTGTCTCTTGTTCTATAAAATAGACCTAGGGCACACCACTGTGTTTGTTGGCGAGTTTGAGTTTTGACCAATAGTAGTGTAATTAATCTTCTTTTAGTAAACAAAAGATAGATGCAGTATTGGGTGTTCCACATTGTGTATTTTTTTATTGTAATTTCCAACGGTATGTGTTTGTAGATTATGTATTTAGAAAACGCTATTTTGAATGAGGCTTTTTGTTTTTAAGCCACCTAGGTTTAGGTTAATTTATCTGAGTGCAGAAGCTACTTGCCATGGGTTGAAATTTAACTTGAGGACAATCTTTGTTGATTTCCCATTACTCATGAAACTCATTCTCAAAAATAATCGTCTTTAGGTTTTGATTTGTGGAGTCTCACCCCTCGTAAACATCTCCCAAATTCCAAGATAGATTGGTCGATATTTGGAAACTATGGCAAAGAAATGATTGGGTTCATGATTCTGATGTTAAGATATATCCTCTCCTAATGAAAATAACCAAACACTGTATCATTGACCCTTTTTGAAGCATTTAAATCTTGCTTTCTCTAGAGAGCCCAATACTCTTGAGCCCCCTTAACTTCTTAAGCATGATGATTGAGGCAAATTGAGTACTTGAAATCTTCAACATTAATAGATGTGTGAAGGCTTTATAGGTTGTGAGGGAAAGCATATGGTTTTATATGAAATTATAGGTATTGTGTGCATCATTAATCAACTCTCCTATTTGTTGAATTTTTATGTTTTTCCAACTGAAAGATATATATCCACAGAACAATAAGATATATCCTTAGGGAAAACCTCAAGGGGGAGAAAACCCTGCAAACTTTCCTCAGTATAGATTCCTCCAACATGTACAATGTCTTACAATGCTCTTTCACGAAATCAAGACCAAAGAGATCGAGACACGAACCAAGACTAGCCTCCTAGATAAGTGCGTACTACTCTCTTGTACTTATATTCAATGAGTGATCAAAATGACTCGATATAACCTCTATTTATACTCTAAAAGACCTAAAAGACTTGACTTATCAATAAACCCTTTCACAATTACACTTAGGAATAACCAATACAATTACACTTAGGAATAACTTTCGAAATTACATAAAATCTCAACACTCCCTCTTAATGAGGAAGGTATTCTATTTGGCACAGACTCTAACACTGTCGCCATCCACACGAGCTCATGACCATTGACCGTTGGACACACGAACTTATACATCACAGGAAATCCATAGTGACTTCACAGCATGCATCTAGGGTCGGTGGGTAGCTCTCTAATAGCTACAACATGTCATCATGAGACTATCCAGTTTTCTGCAGAAAACTCAGATATCTTATGCATGACATCCAACACCCTGCGATAATATCTATACCTCGTCTCTTTAGCATGCATCCAGGGCCGGTGGGTAGCTCTCCAATAGCTACAACATGTCATCATGACATCCACTACTCTGCGATAACATCTGAAGCCATCACTCCCTTTGAAGAGGGACTCGACCGAGCTTGTCCATGAAGTACTCGAACTTTGTCCTTGACAACAACTTTGTCAGCACATCCGCAACCTGCTCATCGCTAGCCACATATTGGAGCCTCACTGCTCCCTTCTGAACCATATCACTGATATAGTGATACTTGATTTCGATATGCTTTGACTTATCATGAAACATCGAGTTCTGTGACAACTTTATACTACTCTGGTTGTCGCACAAGATATAGGTTGCCTCCATCGCAATATCGAATAATCCAGTCCACAATTTTCGAGGTCACACTGCTTTGCGACTTGCTGCACATGCTGTCACATACTCTGCCTCAACCGTACTGAGTGCTACACATGACTGCTTCTTACTGATCCATGAAATCATACCGGATCCCAAAGTGAAGCAACATCCTAATGTACTTTTTCGGTTTGCAACACTACTGGCCCAATCTGAATCCGAATAATTGAGTAGACTGATCTCACTATCCGCAACATAATTGAGCCCATAATCCACTGCACCTTGAAGGTACCTCATCACATGTTTTATTGCAATCAAGTGAACACGTCTGGGGTGAACCATGTATTGACTCAGGGTATTCACAGCAAAACATATATCTGGTCGCGTAGTCGTCAAATACATCAATAATCCAATCATCTACCTGTATAATGTAGCATCCACAACCTCTGAAGTTGTATCATCCAACAACTTCATATTTGATGCCATCGGTTTACAGTCCAACATCCCGAACCTCTTCAGGATCTCCACAATATATTTTCCATGATTTAGGAAGATCTCATTCTTCCTCTGCCATACCTCTAGACCCAAAAAGTAGTGCATCAAACCTAGTTCTTTCATTTCAAACTCTATAGCGAGTTTTCTCTTACACTCAGTGATGAGATTCTCCACTCCTATCAAGAACAGGTCATCCACATATAGTAGTAATATCACTGGTCCATCATCCTCAACCTTGAAGTAAAGGTTAGAATTTGCACTGCTCTTGATAAATCCCAAGATCATCAGAAAACCATCAATCCGACCATACCATGCTCTTGGTGCTTGCTTTAATCCATATAATGCCTTCTTTAACCTGCACACATGCGTCTCCCTGTCATGTGTCTCGAATCCTTGTGGTTGTTCCACGTAAACCTCTTCGTCTATTACTCCATTCAAAAATGTCGTCTTCACATCCATCTGATGAACCTTCCATTTCATCACAATAGCTATTGAAAGAACAACCCTTATTGAAGTATATCTTTCCACAGGAGCAAAAGTCTCCTCGTAGTCAATTCCTTCGTTCTGAGAAAATCCTCGTGCTACAAATCTAGCCTTGTATTTCTCAATGCTTCCATATATAGCATGCTTTGTCTTGAATATCCACTTAGAGCTCACAACTTATTTTTCCTTGGGTCTGGGAACCACATCCCAAACATCATTCTTCACTATTGATTGGTATTCCTCGAACAAGGCATCCTTCTATTCTTTCTTTCATGCAACTTCTTCATAGCCGGTAGGCTTTGCATGAATGATATCACACAATAATGCCAAATAGCCGAGATACAGTTTTGGTTTCTTGACTGTCCTAGATGATCCATCCTGGGCACCATATCTCTCTGCATCTTCGATGGCCTCTTGTGCCCAAACTGGTCTTCTCTTTTGTGTAGGCTTCTCCATAGGCCTATGTGGTTTGGCCATATCTTGATCCTCAAGAATGGATTCCTCTGCTTCCACTTCTCTTGTCTCCGCGGCTCTAAGAACTCCATTCTCTTCGTCATGAGATTCCTTTGCACGACCCTGCTTTGACTTGTGAAAAGATACATCCTCATCAAAGGTGACATCCTTGCTAATCTCGATCTTCTGGTGACTGAGAATGTATACTCTGTAGGCCTTCGATGTGTCACTGTACCCAACAAATGTACCTTTCTTTCTAGATGGGTCCAACTTTGTTCTCTTGTCCTTGGGGACATGCACATATATAGGACAACCAAATATCCTCAGGTGGCTGACCTCTGGCTTATCTTCTGAAAACATTTCCTCTGGTTTCTTGTTTTCAAGAACTCGATGGGGACTTCTGTTCTACACATACACAACTGTCATCGCAGCTTTTGCCGATAGATACATAGGTAAATCTTGATCATGGATCATGGCCTTCACTGCTTCCATAATTGTTTGATTCTTTCTCTCTACCACTCCATTTTGTTGCAGATTAAAAGGAGTAGAGAGCTCCCTCTTAATCCCAACTTCGTTGCAGAAATATGAGAATTCATCCGAGGTGAATTCTCCTCCATTGTCTGATCTCAACGTCTTTATCTTCCTTTCTGTTAGGTTTTCTACTAGAGTCTTGAATTCCTTGAACTTACCAAATACTTCACATTTTGACTTCAAGAAGTAAATCCACGTTTTGCGTGAGTAATCATCAATAAAAGATACATAATATATGTACCTATTGAGCGATGGTGCTGACATCGATCCACATACGTTCGAGTGTACAATATCCAAGACTCCTTTGGTTCTGTTGTCACTGCTTGGAAAGGGGTTCTTCACATTCTTGCCTTGTGCATAACCTTTGCACACGCCATCTCGATTCACCTGAATCTCTGGTAGTCTTGTTACCATCTTGCTCACGATTGGTAGAGCTCTGTAGTGTAGGTGGGAAAATCTCCTATGCCACAACTTACTTGAATTCACAGTGTTGTGAATCAATGCTGAATCTGAGTGTCCCTTTAATTTATACAGTCCTCCTTCTTGGACACCGATAACAACTTTATCATCAAACGTCTTTCCTTTTGGCCACATGAGAACTGCTCCATCTACAAATGCAACCATGAAACCCTTCTCATCCAAAGCTGAAATCGAGAGAAGGTTCTTCTTCAAACCTGGTACATAAAGCACATCCTTCATCCTCATTGCCTTCTCAGAATCTAGTTTGTAGGAGGCCTCTCCTACTCCTTTGATTGGATACTGATAATCATCACCTAGCTTCACATTATGAGGTAAGTATTTATGAATTAAGTTTGACAGAGAGCCTTTATACCCTATCATGTGCTTAGAAGCATCGCTATCCACCAACCAAGTATCATTTCCAGGGGTGTCTGTTCCTGTGAAAGTTGATATTAGGATGTAGTCGTCATCACTTGAATCATCTTCTCTTGCAATTTTCTTCGGTGGTTCATCATCTTCATCGGCATGAGCATGATGCCTCTTTCCCTTTTCCTTTTCTTTTAGTTTAAGAATAAGGGGACAAAATTTTGCAACGTGCCCCAACTTTTCACAACGGAAACATATCACATTTGAATAATCTCTTCGATTCTTCTTCAACTTTTGAGGTTTCTTTGGGGATGAGGGTTCCTTATTACTCCTTCCTTTCCTTGTATGTGCAACTAAAGCTTGATCATTATCCCTCAATTTCTCTTCTCTTGATACCGGCCTTGCTTCCTCTTGAGTGCAATCTTCCCATAATCTGCTAAACTTGATTAGCTTCCTCCTTGAGCATATTCCTTGAATGAATGAGTCCCATGACCTTGGGAGACCATTCAAGGTGGTCATCACCATTTCTACTTCGTCAAGTCTCCAATAGCTTCAATCTGTTCCTTGATTTGGTTCACTCTCGAGAAGTAAGAGTGAATGGATTCTGAATCTTGAAGCTTCACATTCTTCATCCGGGTCTTCAATGTCATCCTTCTGTTGATGTTTTTTCCTTCAAATAGCCGAGTCAATACATCCATCATCTTCTTTGGATATTTTAACGGATAAACATGATGGATCAGATGATCCTTGATTGAGTCTGCAATAATTCTCTTAGCCATGGCCTGGTTCTTTTTATGCTTTTCCTTGGCCTCATCTTCCTCTGGTTTTGGAACTTCCTCCTCAACAAATCTTTCTAAATCATTTTCTTCCAGAAGGAGGCCTACTCTGTACATCCATGTTTTGAAGTTTTATGCTCCTTCCAACTTCTCGTCAATTTTGGTGCCGATAGTCATCCTTCCTGGGAAGGTGAAGTTAGTTTGCCAAAACACTTCCAAAAATTTGTGGAAAATCTTCTTTTTCAAGCCATGCTTTGATACCATGTTGAATATTTATGTTTTTCCAACGGTTAAAGTATTATATTCTTTTATTATTATTTAATATGCAAAAGGATCACAATTGAAAGATAGATATCTACAAAACAATAAGATATATCCTCAGGGAACCCTCAAGGGGGAGAAAACCCTGCAAACTTTCCTCAGTATAGATTTCTTCGACATGTACAATGTCATACAATGTTCTTTCACGAAATCAAGACCAAAGAGACCCAGACACGAATCAAGAATAGCCTCCTAGATAAGTGCGTAGTACTCTCTTGTACTTATATTAAATGAGTGATCAAAATGACTCGAAATAACCTCTATTTATACTCTAAAAGACCTAAAAGATAGGACTTATCAATAAACCCTTTCACAATTACACTTAGGAATAACCAATAAAATTACACTTAGGAATAACTTCCGAAATTACATAAAATCTCAACACTATTTGCATCATATAGCAATAGATTTAAGTACTAAATTCAAAGAATGCACAATGCAAGGTTTCCAAAATACACGTGAATATTTTATTTCCACATTCACACCAACAACCTTGCAAACATGTGCATTATTTGTGTTAATTTAAACACTAGTATTAATCGACACATCTTCAATGAGTTCAATTAACAACTCACCCATATATTGTGTATACTACTTTCCTAGACAATCAGCTACCGTCAAGAGGATTGGTCATTCTTTGATGACACCATGAAATTGATGGGGACATGGCATGTTGGGTTTGTCCATCCATCAAGAACAATACTAACACTCGATGATGGCCGTACTGATTAATAGGTGGTAGGAGTTTATCCACCTCCGCCTTTGCCTTAACCAACATTGTGTTTCTAAGCTCCTTTGAATGAGGGGGACATACCATGTCGGAGCCTGTTCAACTAGAGCTAGACACATCTCAATAAATAAAGGAGAGTGTGCAACATTAAAGTTTAAATGAAAGGAAACTTAGGAAAGTTGGATAGAAAAATAATTTGATGGGAAGATTCATCTGCTCTTGCGGTTCTTTTTGAAATACCTTGTCCATTGGACCGGGAACATGCCTCTCCCATGTTGTTGTTGTGGGTCAACTTCTGTCCAATTCAACCCCTCCTACTTCCATTGGATGAATTCTTTAAGAATGGAAGAGTATCATCATCTCTATGAGTGCTACATGCTCTAGCCTCGTGCTCCTTGCCAATAGAATCCTCTCTTGCAAAACTTTTTCTTTTTTTTGGAGTCACAGTTTTGCGTGCTCCAATTCCTCTTGCCTTGAGGCCCAACAAATGGGTCTTGACTTGGAAGTAGTCGTTCTTAAAGGTGACTGTAACACACCCAACCCATTAACCCCTACTTAGGCTGGTGGGATGTCAAAATTCTCTCTCTTAAAACCCAAATTCCTTTCTCCTATTTGAACCCAAAGATGGAATTGGCTCCTTAAGAGCTTTCGAACGAATGAAACCACACCCAAAAGCGAGCTCTGATTAATAGGTTATGGCTCTCTAAAGAAATCTAGGGCATTACGTCTTGATGACGTCACCTTGATCACATGGCAACCACGTGTACCTGATGCGATCCTTGCAGATGCAGGTCTTTTGCCCTCCGAGGCCCACAAGGCTATCAAAACCTTTCCATCAGGTATTCTCCCACACAAACTCTTATTGCAAGAAATTCTCTTGCTAGCTTATTGGGTTTGTGCCATCTCGCAGTATCAAGGTCGGGCCCTGCACCGTCGGGGTGTTCCATATCACTTACCCCAAAACCTTTTCGAGGGCTACAATCCGTGACAACGCACCCTCCTGATGGATTGGACAGTCTGGAATGACCGAGATTGACGGTCTAGACTTTCGCGAGTTGGGGAGTATGCTTGACTCTTAATCCCTCCTGCTCATTTCGACTCTACCACAGGAGTACACCTATTCACTCCCATGTGTCTCTTGCCACATGGTAGTCCCGGACATGTCTACCCTTGCTGACGTGTCCCTTGACACTACATGCCCACGTAGCACGTTGACTCGATGAGCTGATGTGGCATCCACGTTGCTCTTGGCATCTCCCGAGGAGACCTACCAATTTGATAGATTGGACAACTAGCAAACGGTATAGATCAAGGGTCCAAATTAATGCGGATCCCTAAACCAGCGTGATCCTTATCGACCTTTCGGCTCGCCATATCCGATGGTCCGGATTCCTCCCTTGCTAATCCAACGACTCCTACTTGTTCGGGCTTGAGCTTGCGCCCTTCTTGAACTTGACTCACCCTCTACCTTTTCGAAAACCGCATCCCGCGGTAACATGCGCTCCAAGAGATTGGACGACTCAGACTGACCAAGACAAACGACCCTTATTTACTTTGGGTTCGAAATTGCTTACCATATTTCCTTGGTTCGATGAACTCGTACAAAAATGTGAAGTCATTCTTGGACTTCCCGAATGTGTCCCTTCGAACACATTTTCTCGAAGGATCYTTTGGTCGAGATATACTGAAATCAATGGTCTAGATCCACTTCGTATTGAAAGCTGGATGATGCTTAATCGTACCCAAAAGGTCATATAAACCTGTTGAATCCGATTCCCAGTGTTGTTTTGACATGTGGTGCTTGCTTATAAATTTCGGGCTCCTCACTTCGGAACGTCAAACTCCTGCGACGCACTCGAACAAGTACTTATGAAAGGCTTCTCCCGAACATCGATCTTCGACGAACGGTCAGGATCACTGCAAATCAACGGCCTGCGACCTCTCCGGTTTGCGCTTGTGGCTAAGCCTAATGCCATTTTCACGTCGTTCTGATGCCTACCTTCCGAAGGACGGTAGAGATCACCTCTTAGCCCACCGACGAACGATTGAGATCACTTCTCGACACTTAGTCATTTTTTGGCTTTTCGGGTCACCTTTCCATACTCCACACTCAGGCGGGTATTCAAATAACCTCCGAAGACAAATCCCTTACTAGTCCTTGCCTTCTTCAAGGCTGTGAGATAGCTAGGAACCCAAGTTCCTCTGCATAAACAGGCTTATAAATTTCGGGCTCCTCACTTCGGAACGTCAAACTCCTGCGACGCACTCGAACAAGTACTTTCGAAAGGCTTCTCCCGAACATCGATCTTCGACGAACGGTCAGGATCACTGCAAATCAACGGCCTGCGACCTCTCCGGTTTGCGCTTGTGGCTAAGCCTAATGCCATTTTCACGTCGTTCTGATGCCTACCTTCCGAAGGACGGTAGAGATCACCTCTTAGCCCACCGACGAACGATTGAGATCACTTCTCGACACTTAGTCATTTTTTGGCTTTTCGGGTCACCTTTCCATACTCCACACTCAGGCGGGTATTCAAATAACCTCCGAAGACAAATCCCTTACTAGTCCTTGCCTTCTTCAAGGCTGTGAGATAGCTAGGAACCCAAGTTCCTCTGCATAAACATTCAAATAGAACGACCCGTTATGTAAAGTCGTTCAATAAAATTACAAAGATTATACAGTTAGGCAATTCTTGCACATTCTTACACCTTGTATACAATTCCTACAGTTCCAAACTCAGGAACACATAAATATTGCAAATGGAACAAGCATCAAATCCATTAAACATGCCAGTACACTTATTAGTTCAAAAATAACTGGCTGGGCAATCCACTGTACGCTTCTCCACCCAACCGTAGGCTCTGCTACACTTGATATTTTGCAGAAGCTCACCCTCGTGCTAAGCTATGCTACCACCAAGGGAACACATAGGTTGCTCGCAAGTCTCGGGTTTTAACGTGAAGGCTACTCTCCTTCACTAACAAGCATCAACAAAAATCTCTTCTACCCATCGAGTCCAGGGCCACCATGAACTTCCCAGCTGGATTTTCTCTGCACAAGGGAGTCCCTTCACTGCTATACAGTCCCTCAACGCCCTCCCCTTACTAGAGCTGGTTTCTGTCCTACAAGCACCAACTCACAACCCTCTTTGTTCAGGTTTGGGTATTCTTTGCTTCAATTCAACCACAAGCTCACTGGGTAGGCTTCCTATTTTTCTCACAAAATCTTCGCTCTTCTCCTGTGCTCTCGTGCACTACTCTCGTGCACTTTTTTTTTGTCTCTATCTCTGTGTCTGTGTGTTTGGGACATTCTCCCCCTCCTCGAGTTCCTTCACTTGCTTCTGTCATAAGCTTTCGAGAGTCGGACTCCCAAATCGAAGGGGCATTTGCTGCAGTACTTCTGGATGACAACTTCAACTGACCTAGCCGTTTTTCCCCGCTCCTTCTTGAAGGCAAACTTAACTTCTCAACCACTAGGTATTTTCTCATTAATCGGTTTCTTTTGGACAAAGGAAGGTAAAGTACTTCAACCAGACTTAAGAACTAAGGCTTTCATAGATGAAGGCTAATTCTTTGGGTAAACAGGGTAGTTCCCAATTCCCCCTCACCAGTTCCCACTTGTGGTATCATGGCTAGTACTTGTGTTCCACACCTCAGTCAGTTGCTTGGCCTTCCTTATTAAATAAAAACACATTTGATTTACATGTACAATATTAAATATCCAGGCCATGGATCACAATAGTATTAAGTCATAATTCTTATTACAAATCGGGGGAAAACATGGTGTTACAGTGACATGTAGTAGTTGCATGTCCAATAGGGGTTTCCACCGCCAACATCCTAACCTCCTGTTTGGTTGCAAGAGAGGATCATCATCTCTATGAGTCCTATATGCTGCTGCCATGTGCTCCATGCCAGTATAATGCTCGCTCGCAAAACTCTTTCTTTGGTTTGGAGGCATAATTTTGCATGCTCCAATTGCTCTTGCCTTTAGGCCCAACAAATGGGCCTTGACTTGGAAGCAGTAGTGCTTAAAAGTGACATGCAGTAGTTGCACGTCCATTAGAGGTTTCCTCCACCAAACACCCTAACCCCCGCTTGGTTACATATTTCCAGAAAAGGTTTTTGTTCTCTTGATTTTCCTTTCTTACAGCTCCACTTCCAACAGTTGCATCTCTATTTCCAATAGTTAGAGTAGTAACACTAGCAGTAGGAGTAGTTGTTGGGTTTGGAGGAGAAGCAGTAGCAAAACCATCAAATTGTTTTCTCTTCTTTGAGCTTGAACAACAACCCTCGATGCTTGAGCCTTTGTTTGTCTATTAGAACTGTAGAAGAATGTTGCTTCTTGAGAAATGAGAAATAAAATGCCCTAATTTAGATAACCTAAAGCATATAATCCATGCCCAATCTCAAGTGCCTAGAAAAACCCTAAAAGTGCCCTTATGTGCCTTTGTATGTCTAACATAAGGGTCACGTGTGTCCTTTGTGTCGGTGTGTTGGACACCAGCACATGGGACATGTAACGCTAATTAGGGCATGACTTGTTTCCCAACAACCAAACTTGCAGAAAGCTTTCTCAAGGAGTTATTACTTATTAGAATATAGGAAACATCTTCTTTCTAGCATAGACAAAAACATTATACCAAATTTATTGATGTACAATGTAATTTGAGAAATATATATTTTGTATATGGAGATATGTTAACACACAATCTCACACCCAAAGCTGAAAAGTCCTAACACCTAGATGAAGACATGTGAAACTAGGAGGTTGGCCACTGTCACCTCACTAACACTCCTCTGCACTTTAGACAAAGGTAAAATTTGGATGCCATTTGTCCTCCTCATGTGCAAGGCTCTCTCCAAGAAATAACTTCCTCCAAAATATTAATAAAAAGCTTGGTCAAATAGGTAGGGTGAATTTTCACAACGTGTGCATGAATGCCAAGTGTAAAGCTCCATGATGAGGGCACTCTCCTAGAAATAACCACCTCCAAATAATAATATTACTTGAGTGCTTTTTTCAGAAGTCTTTTGATCAAGAACTAGTGCGCTCTTGGTTCTTGTGCTTTAGTTCACTTTGACTTGGCTTTAATCAATAAATTATTTCCTCCACTAGTGCGCCCTAGGAAGGAGTGCCTTGTGTCCACTTAACAACCTCCTTCATAATAAAATATTCATCATGTATGTGCCCTTGAAGAGAGAGGAGTGCACCCTTGAGAAATGTGCATTGTGTCCACTTTGACCGAGTCAACCTTGAAATTCTCATCCTCGAAGGTGCGTCTTGGACACTTGTTCAAATGGGTCTTCATCAAATCCATGAGATCTCCTCAAAATATGTGCAAATGGGTGCCCTTTGACCAAGTCAAACCATCACTAGTCACTTCACATGTGTGCAAGGTGTGAACAAGGTTATGCAAGAAGTGGATGTGTACTCATAGTGGAGCACACTACCCAGGGATGTGTGCATGAGTGGATACGATAGATGAGGTGGAGGGTCAAAAACCCTAGGATGGGGTAATTAGTCTTCCCTAGTCAACTCAAGGCTCAACCAACTCCTGAAACCTCGTGCCAATGAATAAGGATGAAGCATAAGGACTTAGCATGTGTAAACAAGGCTAGGCTAGTGTGCGGGTGAACTATCCTTTTTTTGTGTGTATTACCTCAACACATGCCAAAGGGGGAACACCTAGCCTCATTTGTACCACATGGACTTTAAGTTACAACTCCTAGTGACTAATTAGAAAGTGAAACTTAGGGAAAAGGCCTCAATGAAGAATCGGACCAATAAAGTACTAATAGGCCAATACTCATGCACTCAATCTAAGGTTTAAGACTTAAATTAAATATCCTGAACTAGTTAGGTGTGTTCACACTGGAAAGAGTAGAATATGAGAGTTGAGATCAATGTTGTTGGAACAGGAGTGCCATTTCCCAAAAAAACCTTAGGAGCGGAGCGTCCAGTGAGCGTTATATATATATATATATATATTATAATGCATTTATATTAAAAAAACATGCAGAATGCCAAATCAGTTCCATAATATATCAAAACATGCATATTTGTGCTACTTGTAGATGAATACTACATTATTATGAAGTTAAAAATGCCATCCATAGTACATTAATGATTATATTGTAACTTTGAAAGAAAGCGTTATGAACAAACGAGCAAGAACATTTAAATTACAAACATAAATGACAAACAATGTTCCACCATCGCTTATATTGGGATCCTCATCATTAGTATCATCCTTCATCCTTTTCCTCTTGTCTAGCCTTTGCCTCTACCAAGGTCCTTTAGGGACATCACTCAACACCACCCAATTTTGATGAAGCTGCCTAATCCAAGCCTTAAAATATGGTAGAAAAAGCTTAACATGCCTAATCAATGATTTTGGTTTGAGTGAAGGGTACTTTTTTGGTAAGGCCATGATAAAGGAGTTCAACAATCAACACCACCAACATTAGGGTACATAAAGGGCTTGGTGCTCTCGATTCAATGCTAATCACATACCCTCATATGTGATAGAATCCAATGAAAATGTTGCAATCCCATCAATCTCGAAATCTTGAAAACTGTTAAGTCTGCTGAATTTTGAATGGGATATGAAATTCTGCTTTCTTCATATGAAGTCCGATGAGGTTGGAACCACTCTCCAACATCCCAAACCTTTTACTTTTAACATTACCATTAATTGCTAGCATTTTTGGTCAAACCTACTTAAAAACCATAGTCATGGTTCAATGTGTTTAGGGAGCGCGCTCCTTGCTCCAAGAATGTCCTAGGTTGCGCCACGCTCCCAAGAGTGTAAGGAGCATGCCAGGGAGCCCCAGAGTGTGCTCTTGAATTTTGGGAGAATGCTCCCTAGATGCTCCTGCTCGGAGCGTGGTTCCAGGGGGGTGTGGCCCCTGGGAGGGTGCTTCCGACAAGATTGGTTGAGAGGTTAATAAGGTATAAAACTTAGGGAATCATAGGCAAAATGTACCATGTGCCTTCTAGGAGATGGGTGAAGTGAAATGTAAGGTAATTATGGGTTTTACCTCGGTAAATGGTAGAATTGTGAGGTGATACACAATCTATGTAGGCAAAATGATGAAGTGAGGTGAGAATGTATATGTGAAGTGGATTTTACGTAGGCAAAAGTGATAATATACTTGCAATAAACAAATAGCCTAGGTAAAATTATGGAAATGACATGAACATGAATGGAACTAGGTGAGTACATCACCATGTTAGAGGATACTCATGATCTAATCATGCAACACAAAGTGAAAGTGACTAGGATGTGACCATGTGATCACCATGCTGAAGAAAAAGATGCATCACTGAAGCAATCTCCACCAATATCCCAACCTTTGGAAGGGTAGAATGATCACACCAACCTGCACAAGACCAAATTTACCTGTTGTGTCAATATGGGGGTTAACAGAGTTGTATAAATCTTATGTTACTCTATTTTTTCATGACGTCCCATATATCCTGTTTGGGTCTTCTGAGGATGATAATAAAAGTCAATGATTTCATTCGTTGGTTGATTGCGAATACAGTGCCATACACTTAAAGTTTCTGCAATAATTAATATTCATATTCTTCCACAGTGTATTGGAGTCTCTCAGTTCAAACCCAAAATTTCGTTTCCATCTTCAGTTGCTGTTTTCAATTTGGACGTGAATTTAAATGTCTTAGGAGTCTAATAACATTTGCATCTGATGCCATTGCAGGGGTGCTTCTGGGTATTTACGAGGACACTCGTTTCAAGTCAGAGACAAAGAAGCCTTTCCTCAAGGGCTTGGATTTTCTTGGACTCGGCAGTGGTCCTGAGTTTGAACAGAAGTTTGAGTATATCCAGCAAGTTTGTTCTGGTGTTATTCTAAGTAGGCAACTTGTAAATGCACCTGCAAACGTAATTACGCCTAGTAAGTTCATGTCTTTTTTGCATATTTTCTTTTCAGTCTTATGTGCCTCACATAGTGGTAACATTTGCATGTAAGACAGTTCAAATGCAATGGTAAAAGTTAGACAAATTGATATTTCAGGGATATCTGTATCGTGTGTCTATTGCAGTCGATTAATTTCTGAATACATTTCCTCGTTTCTTTTCTTTTTTGGGTCCAAAACTTGATCATGAAGAAAGTTGCATTCTATATATTGTTTATTCAAGTGAATGTTTTCTGCTATTTTGGATATCTTCTGAATATTTTCTCTTTTCTACTAACTTTTCATCTTTAAGACCATAGTCTATTATTCATTTGAATCCATCCAGTATTAACTTTAAGAAACATTCAGTTTCGTTATTGCTAGTTGCAGGAAGATGTATTAAACCAACTACAAATATTATATATGTGATGGTCATTGATGAATATGGATAAGTTATATCTCATTAGAATTATGTAGATGTTAGTTGTGTAATATGACTGCCCTTGTTGTACAGGTGCACTTGCAAATGAAGCATCCAACATTGCTTCTGCTTACAGTGATGTACTCACTGCGAAGATACTAGATGTAGAGCAATGCAAAGAGTTGAAAATGGGATCATATTTAGGAGTGGCTGCAGCATCTGCAAATCCTCCAAAGTTCATTCACCTTTGCTACAAGCCTCCAACTGGAGATGTTAAGATTAAGCTCGCCATAGTTGGAAAAGGATTGACATTTGATAGGTGCATTTTTATCCTGTGTCATTTATCTCATACATTTTGCAGGGACATGTACATGTTGACATAATTTCTTTCACTTATTCAATTCTTACATCCATTTCATTACGGACAAACAAAACTGCATGTTACCATCTAAGCGGGCTGTGTTAATGTCCTAAACAAGAGACTACATTATTGGAAAGCTTGAGTGGGTAAAATCCAGTGTTGTATATCTCTCTGATATATCGCCGATATTCCGATAAATTCCGAGTTAAACACATGTCCGATATATTCGAAATATTCCGAGTTAGACCCCTGTCTTGCGACATTTTCCGAGATATTCCGATATTTTCCGCCGATGTCACCGAGAAGTTACATTCCAGACCCTCATCGACACTTTCCCCAAGACGTGATATACAACATTGGTAAAATCTGATCTACTCAGCTGTCAGCTGAATTTTACTCTTCAATGTTAATCTACTCTGACCATGCTTGCATATAGCATTCAGGAACCCAATCTGTCTGCATTTCTGTGTGTTTTTTTTTGTATACTCAAGGACATGTTCTTCTCCTTCATCTAAACAGTTCAGGATTGCCATCGTTGACATGATGTTTCAATATCCAATAGCAAGTAAACTTTTGTTCCTTTGCATGTATTGACTGACAGTTAAATCTTCATCCAAGCTGCGATCCACTTGTGTATTGAGCAATATCTTGGGAAGTGTGTCCCAGCAATCTGTCCACACAAGTAACTTGATTGCTGTCTTGTGTTCTACTGCAACACTTGAAGTTGATTATGGAGGCACCGGAGGAAATTTAAACTACCTTCGGTTGTATGAGCATCTTTTGTAATTTTACAAGAGATTATTTGACTGATTTCCCCCGAAAACTTTCTTCTGCTTAATTTTGTAGGTCTTGCATTCAATTCTGCTTCTAGAAATTGTCTGGTGATGATAATTTACTGTTGCCCTGTTTTAGCGTATGGTAAAGAGAGAATAATTTTATTTGATGGACAATGGTTTAAAATGTTTTTAGTTTGACTGTTTTCACACCCAAAGACTGCATTTTATCTCAGAAAAGGTTCTGTTCGTTATAGGGCATGATTAGTCTGTTAAGAATGCCTTCATATTTTATGAAGTTAGTCATTTGTTTTAGTTTGATGTGAGCAGTGGAGGTTACAACATCAAGACAGGACCAGGATGTAGTATCGAACTCATGAAGTTTGACATGGGAGGTTCTGCAGCAGTTCTTGGTGCAGCAAAAGCTATTGGTCAAATTAAGCCACCTGGGGTGGAGGTAAATTTGGCCTAGATGGTTAAATTGGTGTTTCTAGAAAATTATATGAACATTTCAGTCATAGATTACAGACCATTGTCTTCTGATTTGTCACCTTTCTAATTGCAAGGTTAAATTTTGGAAGAAAAGTTTACTATATGATGATAAGCACTGGAAGCCTGGTCAGCCTGAATGGTTCTATTTTCTTTGTAGGTCCATTTCATTGTTGCTGCATGTGAGAACATGATTAGTGGCACTGGTATGCGGCCTGGTGACATAGTTACAGCTTCAAACGGGAAGACAATTGAGGTAATTGAATGAAACGGATCTGGGCTGGGCAAATGATTGAATTTCTGTCAAAATTGCAATGCAGTTGGTAATAGTATTTAGAATGTATTTTGAATTTTCTTCTCTTTAACGCTTCCCAAAGTTGTCATTATATGAATTTTAGCAACTAATAGTCAGAAGAACAGCGTGCTTTAATAATTACAGCTGTTTTTAATCATATAACATCCGTGGAAGCTTGGTAGCATAGATGTTGTTTGGTTTTTAATCATATAACATCCATGGAACATTGGTAGCTTAGATTTTGTTTGCTTCTGGTCAAGGTTGAAGGATTATATTTCAACCTGAACTCAAAAATATTCAGCCTTTGAGTAACTGTTGGCTTCAGTGGAAGTTAATTGCAAATTTAGAAAGGAAACATTATCTGAACACTTTTCTTCAAGGGAAGCACTTGGACATCCTATTTTTGGGGCTGAGGTCAGCACTGGCCATGTACCTGCAAATTCTTAACGTTTACTAAATTTAAAATCAATTCTACATCTACTTCCTAAGAACTGCCTAAACTACTGTTGGAAGTCTCTTTGCAGTGGGTCCTTGGAACTAGTATGGCAACTCCATTCAGACTAGGACATCTTATGTATCTTTAATGGTTAAATTTTGTCGTGCAGTGGCACATATCCATGATTTACAGCTCATACATTCTAGGCTGAAAAATGGACTGTTGTTGTCAAGTTCAACACATGGGCATGTTATGCTTGGCATGTTGTACTTAGAAATTGAAATTTTAGTAATATTATAAAAAATATAGGGTCGTATTAGAACTGTGCAGTTAAGCATGCTTGGGCTAGAGCAGTACTATGAAATGAACAAAGTTCATTTACTAAATATTCAACATAGCAAGGACAATAGGTCAAAATCCATAAAGGACAAATAATATATATAATTGAATAAGATATGAATGTATGATATGTGGAATACAATGCCATGTGACGGTGTACTTATAGTATTGACTATTCATAGTGGTTGATAGGTCATGTCCTTTAGTTAATGTGTCACTTCATTTATTTTTATTATTAGTTATTGTTATTTATTTATTTAGATAATTATGTTTATAGCATTGCCCATCCCTTCAAAGATGCTTTTACAAAAAAGCACTGTCTTTGTTCTGGCTTGTAATGCCTTTTCATGATTCTCTGTTCTTGAAGCTGTAATTGTTGACGAGATGAGACAATATGAGTTACAAAGTGTTGAGCAGAACTGTTTTATTGTGAAAGGGTTAGACCGGCCTAATTCAATTTTCTGCAGAACCGTTTGGCCACAACTTTTGTGATTTGCAAAATAACTGTGTGGGGACAACTTCTGTGATTTGGGAAATGATAAGATTCCACACATCAGCTTCTCTTCAATATAATAGGATCTTCTCTTAGCTTCTCATTTTGTTTTCATCTTTGGTTAGTTCGTTGAATAATATGATGACTTTTATAATTAGGATGATAATAATCCAGCCTTGTATCTTGTGTTTGTTTTTGGAACCTTCATCTTTTGATACTACCAGTGATTTGTTTGTCGATAAGATTTCAATATAAGCATCTTTTGGTTTTTTGATGTCAATTGGATCTGTATTGGTTCCTTTCTATAAGATCGAGATTTCTACATTTGATGACTTATCTATTTCAATCAGGTTGGTCATTGTATCTTTATAGATCACGCACTCCTTGTTGGGAAGTTGCTCTAGTGTTTCTTGTAGCGACCTCTTTTCAACTTTTGACTTCTTAATATCTGCAATCAAGCTTTGACTATGATTCTTAAGACGAGAAATTTCTTCATCTTTATTAGTAATAACCTTTTCAACTTCTTTTTGCATCTTTTGTATTGAATTTTGATTATCTTGAAGGGTCATCTTTGAGATATCTTTAAGGTCATTCGATGAGGGAGCTTAAGAGCATGACTTCATTGTAAAGTCATGCAAGGTTATCTTCTTCTTCTTGTAGCAAAATGTCAAAAATTTTTCTTCATGTTTAAGATGAAAATATCCAATTCTTCCATCCAGGTTGAACCCATAATTATGACGACTTTGTTTCGATATATAAATCTAACATTGAATTGGGATATGAATTTATAATTATTAATTATAAGTCCCTAATTTCATGTTGCTTCTCATAAAAAATGTTTATTTTTTAATTATACTTGGGGATGTAACTATTAATTGATTCACTAAGTCAAATTTAATGTGATTTTTCTTGTCGTTTGGCCAAATAGCGATGCTAATATCCTTTCCTTGAATAATTCCCTTAAGATTTAATAGAGCATTAGCACATTTTGTATAAGTGTGAGGGAATCTTCCTTTTTTTCATGGCTAGACTCCATTTTGTTTTCATCAAATTTTTTTTTTTTCAAAGTATACCCTTGATACCGAAACTTATATTTTCTTTGTAATAAGTGGGAACACAAAGAATGAGGGGCTCACAAAATTTTTATGAGATACTTCTTCATTACTTTCACTTTTGATATGATTCCTTTTTTTTTGTTTCCAGGTAGTATATGTCGGGGGAGACCTCTCGGGCACTTCCCCTCATTTCGAGGATGGTACCCAAGGTGAACCCTAGATTCTTATGATTAGATCATATATAGCTCGTCAATAATTGGCTCACTAAGAGCAAACATGTCACAAAGTGGGATTTGAACTCAAGTGGGGAGGGTAACAACTTTTCCTCACAACCACTCGAGCTACACCCACTTGACATGATTCCTTTTTAATTATACCCCTTTATATATGTGTTTGTGTGTGTATGTAAATATATATTTTAACTATTTAAAGATAGTATAAGGTATTGATTTTATTGCTCTTCTTGACATTTTAAATAACTTTTATAACCTTTTTAAACGATTCTATTCGTTGATATAGTATGGTCAACCTGACTCCTTTTATCATATTTCCTTGATATAACTTACGACAAGTCTTCTCTACTTGCCTTGTTGAATATTAAAGGTTGGATATAGAGCATCACGAGTACCTAGATTCCAAATTGTAGCATTGTTGTCTCAAATGGTTTGATTGATAGTTAACTTTGTTGAAAGTCACGACTTTACTTGCCAAGTGGCTTCGAGGTAATTGGGCTGGTATAATGCTCTTTAAAAAATAATAATGGCATTGGCTGACAGGTTAAGGATTGAATAATTCCACGCATTAAAAATGTTTATTGATGTGAGCCATACATAAATACATTGAGAGATGACTCTTGGTTTCATCTTCCAAGAGGTTTGATAACTCTTTGTTAGATTTGATAGCTCGAAGGTACTTCTGCATTAGCGACGCCCAACATGCGGAAGTGACCGAGCACATTTTCTCCCTAGTGACTTTATAATGTGTTTTTATAAAGTAACTTTATAAAGTGATTTTATAAAGTTGGATCTTTTAATTTTAAATTGTAAAAGTGACTTTATGATGTTATGGGTCACTTTAGTGACTTAAGTGACTTCAACAAATGATTAAGTCACGACCGTTGATCTCATGAGGTCAAGATCTAATGTTGACCGTCAATCTCATTGGAAGACCAAGGGTTAGGGCAATTACACTTTCAAATTAGATAAAGGCAACTCATGAGGGAGAAAGGGGCACACCTTTTGAGGAGAGTTGAGTGGAAGGTGAAAAGGCACAACTTCCAAGAGACGTTCTTTGCTTAGAGGGAAGAGCAACAACAAAGGGGTTTGGCACACATCCCTCGGAGAGGGATTGACACGCAATCCAAGGAGAAAGTACAACATTAAGTACAGTCCGTACAACTGATACAGAAGGGGCCGTACAACAATGTTTGTTGGCCGTGCAACAAAAGGGTGGCACAAAAATTGAGGCTGTTTTCTAACAACAGTTTGACATGATTTTCTATGCATTTTTCTGAGTGTATTCTGTTCTGTATCGTACAACAGCTCTTGACACGAGTTTCTAGACAGATTGGTGATTGTTTGTGGCTGTTTGCTGACACTATCGGGCCGTATAGGCTGTACAGTCAAGGTATCTTTTCCCAAGATACAGTTTGGCACTGTTTTCTAGAGGGATTACTTGTTGGAGAGTGAGATAAGTCCGTGTATTTCATGTTGATGCTATTGTTGTTGTGTATCTCTGATATTTTTCTCTAGAGCTGAATAAAGAAATTTTCTCCTTAAATCTGTCATTTTTCCTGACTATTCTTCATGTGGTATTTTCCTAGAATTTTGGTGCCAAATGTGTGATTTCTGTTTGCTGTTAAGAGTTATTTCCACGGTCATTTTATTTCAGAATTTATTTTATTAGTATTCTGCTCATGAAGTATAGCAGAGTGGCTCTTGAAACTTTGTAGGAGGTTGAAATATGATTGAGAATAGGTGTTATTTAGATATATATAGGTGCTCTGAAGTTCAGTGGACAGTTTGGCACTTGGGACAAATGATTTGCTGGGGCTTTTTGCTTGGAAGAAGGGGAAAGAAGGTTCTTTGTCAGGTGGAAAAAGATGACTTCCAGTATCAGGTTTGAAGATAGGTTGGAGGGGATCTCCAACTACCTGTTGTGGAAGGTGAGAATCACAAGTGTTCTCAAGGAGAACAAGTTGTGGTTGTTTGCGAACACCGTCGTAACAGTACTTGCATTAGATCCCATAGCTCTGGACGTCCATGAAGTGAAGGAAGCCAAGGCTCAGAGAATCATTTTGGATGGAGTCATAGACCACCTTATTCCACATTTGGCTGAGAAGAAGACAACCGAGGACATGTGGGATGCACTGAAGGGTTTGTATGATGCAAAGAATGAGAACCGAAAAATGGCTTTTCGAGACAAGCTCCATAGGACTAGGATGGCCAAAGAGAGAGTGTGGCTCTTATCTCACCCGGGTTGCACAGGTGAAGGATGAGTTGGTGGTTGTTGGAGAAGTTATTCCAGACTTAGAGTTGGTGTGTATAGCCCTCAAAGGCTTCACCAAGGAGTGGGAGGTTTTCGTGAAGTGTGTGGTGGGGAGAGAAGCTCCCTAACTGGAGCAGAATGTGGGATGAATTTACACAGGAGGGGATCCGTGAGGGGTCTCAGGAGAAGTTAGTGGATGGTGCAGACGAGAAGAACGCTACTCTTGTGGGAAAGAGTAATAATAATAAGAAGGACATGAACAAGGTGACATGATTTGCATGTCACAAGACTAGCCACTACACTAGTCAGTGTCTGAAGAAGAAGAAGAAGTAGGAACCAGAGGTGTCAGCATCAACAAAGATTGTTGAGTTTGCTAAGAAATATGAGGAGTTTTCTCCCATGACTGGTCCTGTGGGCAGTGGTTGCTTTGTGTTTGAGGACATTGAAGTGTGGTTCGTGGACAATGGAGATTTTTGGCATATGACGGGAATGAGGTCAGTGTTAGTCTTTCAGAAACAGACTCATACTACGTTGTTGACAGTGGGGCCGACTCATAACTTGCAGTAAAGGGTGTTGGAAGTGTTAGATTCCAACTAGAGTCGGGTGGTTTTCTGGAGTTTGTTGGGCTGTTGTATAAACTAGAGATAAAAGTTAATTTACTTTCAGTGTCAGCTCTGGAGGTTGATGGATTTGTAGTGGCATTCTATTATGGTTGGGTATTTTTATATCCAGAGGGAGCTACTCCAGACACAACAATGTTGCTTGGTGTTAGGTATGAGAGGCTGTACAGGTTGTTGGGATGACCTGTGTTGGGGTCCAATGGATTTAGATTTTGTTTCAGAGAGTAGGTAGGGTGCACGGGAGAGAGAGTTGATACTGGGGACTTAGTCCTCTTCCGAGATTCTCAAAGGACTCAACAGGCATGAATTGACATAGATGGATGCTTAGGAGAGTGTGAGGTCTCCTAGGAGCATTTATTCAGTTCATAGATCAACGAAGGTAGCAACAAAGGCTTCCAGTGCAGTGGGAGTAGTGGCTTCTTGTTCAGAGGGAGAAGTGGCTTCTAGTATAGAGGGAGAAACTACGACAACGGGTGGGATGATGGATTTGGAGATGGATTTTGGTGGTAATACCTGAAGTACCTCTCTCGCTAAGAGGGAGTGTTAGATTTGGTAGCTCGGAGGTACTTCTGCATTGGTGGCGCCTAGCATGCGGAAGTGACCGAGCACATTTTCTCCATAGTGACTTTATAATGTGTTTTTATAAAGTGATTTTATAAAGTTGGGTCTTCTAATTTTAAAGTGTAAAAGTGACTTTATGATGTTATGGGTCACTTTAGTAACTTAAGTGACCTCAACGAATGATTAAGTCGTGACCGTTGATCTCATGAGGGAAAGATCTAATCTTGACCGTCAATCTCATTGGAAGACCAAGGGATAGGGCAGTTGCACTTTCAAATTAGATAAAGGCAGCTCATGAAGGAGAGAGGGGCACACTTTTTGAGAGAGTTGAGTGGAAGGTGAAGAGGCACGACTTCCAAGATAAGTTCATTGCTTGGAGGGAAGAGCAGCAAGTACAACATTAAGTACATTGCTTGGAGGGAAGGAGCAAGTACAACATTAAGTACAGTCCGTACAGCTGCTACAGAAGAGGGCCATACATCAGTGTTTGCTGGCCATACAACAAAGGGTGGCACAGGAATCGAGGTTGTTTTCTAACAGCAGTTTGGCATGATTTTCTATGCATTTTTCTGAGTGTATTCTGTTCTGTACCATACAACAGCTCTTGGCATGAGTTACTAGACATATTGGTGACTGTTTGTGGTTGTTTGCTGATAGTACTCGGCCGTATAGTCTGTACAGTCAAGGCTCTTTGCCCAAGATACAGTCTGGCACTGTTTTCTAGAGGGATTACTTGTTGGAGAGTGAGTTAAGTCTTTGTATTTCATGCTGATGCTATTGCTGTAGTGTATCTCTGGTATTTTTCTCTAGAGCTGAATAAAGAACTTTTCTCTTTAAATCTGTCATTTTTCCTGAGTATTCTTCATGTGGTATTTGTCCAGAATTTTGGTGCCAAATGTGTGATTTCTGTCTGCTGTTAAGAGTTATTTTCGCTCCCATTTTATTTCATAATTTATGCTATTAGTGTTTCTGCTCATAAAGTATAGCGGAGTGGCTGTTGAAACTTTGTAGGAGGCTGAAATCTGATTGAAAATAGGTGTTATTTATATATATATATATATAATTTTTTTTTTCAACACTCTTGACATTCATTTATGACTCTTCATATTACTAAATTAATTTACAACAATATTTACAATTATACCATAATCCCAAGGATTATGTATCTAACATTCCCCCCTTAATTCGAAGGGGTGTTTGTAAGTACAAGCATCTTTTTGAATTTTTCAAACTTTCCTCTTCTAAGCGCTTTGGTGAAGATGTTTGCAATTTGCTTACTTGTGGAACAATGTATCAGCTGAATGGTCTTGGCCTCTACATGCTGTAGAATCAAATGGTACTTTGTGTGGATGTGCTTGGTTTGATCATGAAATCTAGGATTTTTTGGCCAACTTGATTGCAAAAGTGTTGTCAATCAAAAGTGGAGTAGCATTCACCCGTTTCTCCTACAAATCCTCTCATATCTTCTTGAGCCACACAATCTCCTTTGTCACCTCTGAAGTAGCCACATATTTTGCCTCTGTAGTGGAATCTGTTGGAACAAACTGTTTTCGTGATCTTGAAGAGATAGCTGCTGATCCAAGACTCATGTGGTATCCTGAAGTAGATGCTCCACTTTCCTTATCAACATCAAAGTCTGAATTTGCGTGTCCAACTAGTTTGAAGTTTTCCACCTTAGAGTACTTGAGCCCAAAGTCTTGATTTCCCTTCCAAGTACCTTAGAACTCTCTTCACAACACACTAATGTCCTTCACAAGGTTTTTGCATGGACCTAGAAAGGACGCCGACTACAAATGAACTATCTAGTCCGGTAGTAGTAAGGTAGATAAGATTCCCCACAAGCTATCTATACTTGGTTGCATCCTCAAATTCATTCCCTTCTTTTGTTGTTAGTTTCAGATTTTATTCCATTGGAGTAGAGAGAGAATTACAATAAGCCATGCCAAATTTGTTCAATAGTTCTTGAATGTACTTCTTTTGGGAGATGAATAGATGCTTTGGATTCCGAGTTATTTCAAGACCCAAGTAGTAGTGAAGATATTTCATGTCTTTCATCTCAAAACCCATGCAATATATGGTACACTATTCCTTGTTATCAAAAGATCATCTACATACACCACAACATATACAACAATTTTGCCAACTTTCTTGACAAACAAAGTTGCATCATCAAGATTAAAATGTTTGAAATTGATCTCCAAAAGATGCTTAGTTAGCTTTTCATACCACGCACGAGGTGCTTGCTTTAGGCCATATGAAGACTTGATGAACTTGCATACTTTATGTTCTCGACCTTTCACAACAAATCCTTTTAGTTGAGACATGTAGACATTTTCTTTCAAGTTTCCATTCAAGAAGGTTGTCTTCATATCCATGTGATGAATCTTCCACCTATTCTGTGTTGCCAAAGCCAACAAAGCATGAATGGTAGCCCATTCTTCCGTGGGGGCAAAAGTCTCCTCATAGTCTATGCCTTCTTTTTGTGCACATCCTTTCGTCACAAGCGTCGCCTTATGCTTGTCAAGTGAGCCATCTAATTTGAACTTGTTCTTATAGACCCACCTGCAGCCAATTGGTTTGGTTCCAAATGGAGGATCCAACAACTTTCATGTCCCATTCTTGATGAGAGCATCATACTCCTTCTGCATGGCTTCTTTCCACTTATCATGAGAAGTAGCTTCTTCAAAGGAAGTTGGTTCAATGTTAGTATATAAATTCAATTCATAATCAATCGAAATATCCATATCATTTACATCACCTAAATCTGAATTATCTACATCACCTCCATCTTGTCTTGTATAATTTCTGGTTCCAGTCTTTCCAACCTCATTAGGATGAACACTTTCAAGTGTCTTTATGAGCCACTTTGGATCATTTTTTGATTGTCTAGGTTGCTCCATTGATTGAGATGGTGCTGCATTCTCATCAAGGTTCAACCTTTCAATCCTCTCAATCACATTGTCATATTGAACTCCCTATTCTGATGAAATGGTTGGATCTTCTTCACAAGGGGGAGATGGCACTTCAGAAGGAGATTCCAGAGATTGATCCAATATAGGGATCCCCCTTTAAGATGTGGAATCTCATCATCAAACTCATGGTATGTCTTTACATGGGTGAATCTATCCAGATGATCAAACTGCCGCTCAACAATCTTGTCATTCTTAGTGGATCCAAGAAAAACCACATCTTTGGAAAGAATGAACTTTATGTTTACCTCATCGTAAATATGGTATGCCTTGGTGGTATTTGAGTACCCCAAGAAGATGCACTTTCGACTCCTTGCACCAAGCTTGTTTCTTTGCTCCTTAGGAATTAAGGCATTAGCAAGTGGAACCAAAAACCTTGAGATGTCTCAGCAAAGGTATGTAGCCATACCAATTTTTATGTTTGCTTCATATGCTATGTGGTAAGGAGTGATAGATTTAGTGGTACAATGTAATCTTTAATGACGATTGCTAGTACTATCCTTGTTGGAATTATGTTTTTTTCCCTTTAATTCCTTTGTGTTTCTTCAATTTGCAATGAACTTTTCCGTGAAATACATTTTATTTCCTTTTCTCTTGAAAGTGATATTTGGTAGTTCAATACTTGACTTTGCAATGTATATTTTAGAATTCAAATGACCAAGGACCAATTTTTATTTTGGTCAAAGACCTAAGGATTAGAGAAGCTATGCAAATTTGGGTGTGGCCTGAAGCGAATAGATATTCTTTTTTCCCCAAGGAAAAAATCGAGTAATTTTATTAAAGACAATAACATTACATGCACTGAATACCATAAGTGCTATTTTAGGATACCTTGATGGGTAAAAAAAGTATGGACCAAAGGTTTGTACATAATAGAAAAACTGGCTGATTTTGATGATCAACCTGCGAGGAAGCATGATATAAAGGTTTACAAGACTATCCGAGAACTGGTGGATATCGGATCACCCCTAAAGCAATTTTTAACAAAAGCAACTTGCTATGTATTTAGTAGCAACATTCTGATCATAGAAAGATATCTAACACTGAAGCATTCAAAGGAGAATTCCAGAAACATCTTTGAGGTGGCATATTTTGCTAAATCATCACTAAGAACTGAGAGAATGCTAAATTTACGAATCATGAAAGTACGAAGTAATTCGTCCCTGGAGGGACTTGTTATTCCCCACTTTCAGGGATAACTAGGAGATTATGTCTCGAGGCCCACAGGTCCTAGACATGGAGTACCGAGAGCCAGATCGACTTGAGCATGGCCTTGGAGGGCCCATCTTTTCTCCCTTTCAGGGCCTTCACCTTGTTAGTAGCAACAACAACATCCATCACCTTCGGCTTGGTCCTGCATCAGAGATGGTTCTTGCTCCAGGAGGTAATGAGTCCGAGTATCATGGTATGTGTCACTCTGATGCTCAAAACCTTTGAATATGTACATTTGATTCCTATGTTTCTAATAAGTGCTTGGATCTTATACTTGTCCACTTGACCATGTCTGGGGAATGACATGGTGCCCTAGCAAGCTTCTGTCAATAGGTTTTGAGTTGCCACCGGGGGGGGATTTCTGAAGAGCCATCGTCCGCTCCCGTCACACATACCACTTTCCATCTTGTTTCAAGTCTCACTGAGACTAATCATAGTTTAATGCCCAAAAAACCCAGTTCTATGACAACAACAATTTCACAGCATATAAACAATTCTCAGAAATGAAACATGAGGATTCTGAACAACAATAAATGCAGAAATAAATAATACTTATCACCAGCACAATAACTCAAAAATATATGCACAGAGATTTTTGGTCTAACATTGACCCTTGAAAAACCCACAAGGGGAAAACCAGTGAGAGGGGCTTTTTATTATTTCAGAGCTCAGAGAGAATGATATTTACAGCAGTCATTATCTTCAGAAATAAATTACAGACTTATCTTGAAACCCGTGCCAAGTTTCCTCCTCAGAATCTGAGCTAGATACTCCTCGAAATTTGTGCCAGAATTTCTTGTACAAATGCACAGGTCAGCTCCTTGATTTCTGTGCCCTTTGGTTGTATGGTTTTCCTAAAAAATCGTGCCAGAACAGCAACCCAAATTTCTGTCCCTGAAAGTACAGTACAGCTGCCTAGGAAAGCATGCCAACTCCATAAATTAATGCAGCAGCCTCTCCTCGATTTCTGTGCCAGAAATGCAGCAGTATGTCCTCCACAAATCCATACAGTACGGCCCAAAACTGTCTTGTACCTTTCTCCTCGATTTCTGTGCTGTAGTTTTGTCTTGAAATCCGTGCCACCTTCAGAAAATCTCCTCTCTGCTTCAGCTCGACTTTTCTTTCTCAAACTCTCTCCAAATCACATCAAGAGTGAAATGGTGGTGCACCTCCTTACGCTAATCGACTCATTGAGGGAAGGTGAAGAGTTTCTTAATCCAATGGTGAAGATTGAGTTAGATGAGTGGCTGAGATTTAATGTCTATTCACTCACCCCCTTTACTTAAGTCATAAAGTCACTTTTAATTCATATCTCATGAATTAAATGACTAGGGTCCACATTAGGCATTTTCCCTCCCCCTAGGCGCTAGGTGATGAGAAACACTTGCCTAGGTACTTTTTAATTATTTTTAACAGAATTTAGCCTCTAACAGCGATGCTTTACGTAATTCACATGCAAAATTTATAGAACGATGGCAGAATAACAATGCATAATTAGAATTCTTTCATTGCCCACTATATTGAATGCATTAGCAAAACAATAAGCATTCAACCATAAGATAACTATGAATACTTATAGCAAATGAAGCCATGTACGAGAGAGAGGGAAAATTTCATTGGAGAAGAGAGATGTGCCAAGGATTTGTTGGATAGGTATTGCAGTGAGACAGAGGAGGTCATTTGCCAAGTGAATCGATTCACTTCATCAGCATTTTGCAGAGGTTTCACTTTAGATCTGAGAGGGCTGTACAGGGTGACGCAGGGAGCCATACCACAGCCTAGAGGCTCACGTTTTGTCATTGCTGAGTTGTTCTGGCCTGTAGAAATTAGTGGGGAGGCCGTACGACTTGCTGGGGAAAGGTTATGTTGGGGTTTACTCAACCATTTCTGAGGATCAATTTATTTTGTAAGAGATCTCTATATTTTCCTGCTGAAAAATTATGAAATCCACAAATCTGCTGCACTGGTTTTCCTTCCGGGGTTTTTCCAGGGACGAATTGTTCAAAATTGCTTGTGTACATGTGATGTAATTGCTGTTATCTTTTACTGTTAAGTTCCTGGTTATTATTTTTCTGCTGTGTATTATTTATTTGTGGAAGAAAACCTGGTATAATCAGTTAAAAGAAAAATATTAATTGGTTTAGTGAACTGGGTTTGAAGATATTTCACAATCCGCCCACAAAAAAGAGAAACAAATTTAAGAAGTACAATAACAATAGGAATTCAAACAACATAGCTGGGTGTATAAAATCCCTAAAGTGGAGGAGAGCCAGTGAAAAGATAAAGCCGTTGTTGAAGTACAACTGATACCAAGAGAGGAGGGAGGTAGCCCTACACATCCTCGGAATTTGAGTCAATAATGTGGGTGTCCATGCCCAGTGTATGATGGATAATGTCCTCTGGAGAGTGGCCCGGGCGGAAAGGTTCCTGGGGAGTAATCCTGGGTGGCCTCAGCCTACCCACCCCTGGACAGAGGTGGAGAGAGGACCACTCCTAACATCCAAGGCCGATGAACTCTTCATAAAAGTTTAAAAGCTGGTAATGTATTGCTGGGAATATGGGCAGCTCTCTCGGGACCCAGGTTACTTTGATCCTCCTAAAGTCCCTCGAACTAATGTATAAAGGGGCCTTTTTGGTGTGGGCTAGAGAGCAGAGTCAGATGATATGAGTGGTGTCTAGCTGAGTGTCAGTGAGATGCCTCATCCCTGCAGTTCCGGAGATACTTTAATACCTTCAATCAAGGCCTCAATTGCAGCTCCATTGTTTGTTGTTTCATGTTGATTTGTAATATATTCTACGGATTCTGTCATCCTTGTTTCTAATCACTCCACTACTCACACGTCTAGGATTGCTTCTAGTTGCGATGTCAAAGTTTAATTTAATATATGAAATTTCAGCTTTGTGTGGCATCATTGATACTCATTATGAAGACTGATATGTTAAGCATTCATTTTGTATTTATGTAGGTAAATAACACGGATGCTGAAGGGAGGTTGACATTGGCAGATGCTTTGGTTTATGCATGTAAACAAGGCGTTCATAAGGTACTTTTGTGCCATTTCTTATTCCCATATTTGGATGATCATGCATTTCAATTGAGGGTAGTTTGATGCTTTATCAGATTTTTTAGTTGGTTATGTCTATTTTGTTCTGTTAAGTTGTAATTACATGAGTCAATGTCCATTGCTGTTGCTTTTAGTGCTTTCTCTAGTATTTTCAAAGCTTGTTTTTATAAGGCTAGTAGACTTTACATAATGAAATTGGTAGGAATGGTGTTTTCAATTGACTTTGTGATGAGATATGAAATAGAAGTATCTGATCTAGGAGTTTTGTTTTTGAGTGGACTGATATACTCATGGCTTGGCCTCTTATGCCTGGAATGTTGAAAGTTTTGTGGTATCCTTTTAATGCTAATCACACTCTTTGGTATTTTAGAGCTGTCATGTCGTTTGGTATATAACACAAAGTACATTCTTTGTACCTTTTAATTGCTATGACTATCTCTTCCTATGAGAAGGGCATTAACTAAAGCATGTAAAAATTTAAAATTGATTGCACTGTAAACAAACGTGATGTACCTCTATCTATGTAGGTGGTTGATCTTGCAACTCTCACTGGAGCCTGCGTAGTTGCTCTTGGAAACGACATTGCTGGTAATGTGATTATCTTATACAGTGTTGTATTATTTTGAAATTTAGATTGGTGACAATTGTAAATTTGCATGCTAAATATTTTAGCGAGTCTTAATTTATATGCATGTTTATTGTTTAATCTGCAACTCTTCTGGTTTTGATGTTGTATTTTCTGAATCCTGATAATAACTTTCCATCCTGAATGGCCACATATTGCATGTGTAACTGTTATAGCTTCAAATCCTTTTGTGTGGCCTGTGCAATTTCCATCATGGTGGCATTTCCTTAAAGTGATTACACTAGACAGAAATCAATGTACATCGTGATCGTATGAAGAATAAAAAATGCTTCCTCTGACTCTTAATATGTGCAAAACTATTTACATACAGGGCGTTTTTAAACAAAAAAGGTCACATGGGTGGCCACCACATGCAGAAGTAGAGTTGACTTAAAATCCATAAATGCTAAGAAAATTGCCCTTGTTCATCCATCATAAAGATAGTTCCACTTGGCAAAACATAAGCCAAATATCCCCAAAAAGATTGCCATTAAGGTACAGAAAGACTTAAAAGTTGACACCTAACATTAAGGAGGCTGAATTAAGCCATTGCTGGAATCAAATCTGCATTGGGTGGAGGATCATTGTTGTCATATTTGGAGTGCTCCCATCCTTTGTTCGTGGACTCCATGCGAAGTGCAACATCCCAACCATCATCTTCTGGTTGCTTCTCCTGCTCAAAAATATCTAATTGGGGAGTTGGGAATTTGTCATCTAATGTCTGTGTAGTAGGGTTTGTATGGTCAACTCATAGTTGGAGCAAAGTAAGAGGGGGATTGCAGATTGGTCCTTCCTAGAAAAATCTAGGGGAGTGAAGTGGTCTTAGGAGTGTTTCGATATATATCTGTGTCTCTCTTTCTCTATCTATATGTTAATAACATAATAATAATAATAATAATAATAAATAATCATTTAATTAAATCAAGAGGCATGTACCTCCTCACCTCGTGACTAGTCAATGCTATATAGCAAACCGTCATGAGGGTATTGTAATCATCTTTTTATCATTTAATTAATCAAATATCAATATTCAAAAATATTCATTCTTCAGTGAATAACAGTTTACCTGTTACAGTGGTATCAGAGCAATTGCGGGTTAATACTACAACCGTACAACAAACAATTGATTGCAGCCGTACCGTATGTACTTTCACCATCAATTTCCATACTGCCCACCATCCGTACTGTCTGCCTCATCCGCCGTACTCTTTCACGCCATTGTCCACCGTCAATCTCCTGTTCTCGCGTCCCCCGTCCGGCCTGTTTTGTCCCGCACAACACCCCCGCCCCCGACAGACTCCCTTCCCTTGACAGATCCCCGACACACCCCCAACACCCCTGTCTCCTCTGCCACATTTGTTTCCCCCCACATTAATAGTACGGCTTGTACGATTTCCCAAACGGCGTAACCCCCCTCCTTGCGACTTTAATAAATAATATATTATAATTATTATTAATTACTATAATTATAATTATAATATATATATATATATATATATGTATA